>JAHHZJ010004014.1:0-44380 GCA_021437245.1 Aegilops speltoides | reverse complement strand
ATAGCTAGATGCATTAGCTCAAATCACAGCATATTGCCATGTCATGATCATGCATCATATTGTGGCATTGCATTAATTGTGTTCTTTCTCGGCTTGTCGGTGATTGTCCCTCTCAAGAGACGACGCTCCGATGATTGTTCGATGACACCGGCGAAGAACTATATTATCTTCGTAGTGCGTGTAAGCAAAACCCCTTGTTCATTCCGATACAATCCTACCCTCTTGTTCCTCGCTTCTTTTACCTGCATTAGGGACAACAATGATTCAATCATATTTGCCGCGGAGCTGAACCTCTTTATCCTTTGCATGACCTGTCATTGCCACAAAGAATAGATGAAACCCACTAGCATGAGTAGGAGTTGTTTGAGCCCTGATGTGCCTACTCATTCATGCTTGTTTGTCATGCCTACTAATGCTTAGAGTTGAGTCGGTCCCATTCATCGGGAATGAATCGAGGTGTGTGAACATGTCCCATCGTGTGAGAGTAAGTGTGTGAACACGATTTGGTAAAGGTACGGTGAGAGGCCAGGTAGTAGTATATGGGTCAGTTGTCTCATTGAAGCCGCCCTCGTGAACTCGAAGTTCCGTGTTTGTGATCCATGATTCAGCTACTACCATGCATTGGGCCCTCAAATATGACTTCGCCGACTTTATTCACCCTAGTCCTCTCGTCTGTGAGTTGCAAGTAGTTTCGTGTTTGTAGCCCATCGAAAGGTGGGATGCCCGACCGTATGGGTGGGCTGTGATGCGGTAGGCACGTGGCACGGTGTACCGGATGCCTGCTTGGTATCTCGGGAACCCCGCACATTGTTTGGCCAGAGCGAAACTCTCGCCGGATCTCTGGATGGAACCCAATAGGCGATAAACCTCGACTAGAGACTTGAGTGTTTAGGTAGGTCGTGGTCTACAGCCACGCCGGTTTTCGCTGAAGTCCGCCGAGCACATGTCGTGGTGCGTACTAAGTGGAAACATGTATGAAGAAGTACACCCTCGCAGGTTAATATCATCTATTCAATAGCCGTGTCCGCGGTAAAGGACTTCGTTGCTATAACAGCATAGACAAGTGAAAGTGGATACTCTAAAATGCGCAAGATAAGCGTGAGTGCTATGGATGGCGTTTGTAGGGAGACGGAGCGGATCCATAGTGGTGTATTGATATGGTGAATATGTGGACTCGTAAAGGCCACCTCAAAAGAGTTACTGGCAATGAGTTTAGGATAGCCACCGAGTCAAAGCTGGCTTGCCGCAGCTTAAACCCCACCATCCCTTTGTTGATAATGATGCATATGTAGATAGTTCTGATGTAAGTCTTGCTAGGTACATTTGTACTCACGCTTGCCTATTTTATGTTTTTTGCAGAGAGACTTCTGGCCTCACTAGTAGTTCCACGTGGATCGACGTTTAGCTTGTTACACCATTTAACGCATCTTGTGCCTCTATAAAGATTCTGGTAGACAAAGCTTCTCAAATTTTTTCATTTATAGATATCTCAGATCAGACTGATAGCTTCCGCTTGTGCTTTGACTTGTATACTCAATGCTGGGTCATGAGACCCATGTTTGTAATATCTCGCCTCCTGAGCCTATTGAATAAAATACTTGAGTCGAGAGTCATGTTGTGATGCCATGTTGTATTTGCAGATATCGAGCATATTGTGTGTATGTTATTGAAATGTTTGGTATGTGGGATCCGACTATCTAGTTGTTTTTCCTTAGTAGCCTCTTTAACCGGAAATGTCTCCTAGTGTTTCCACCGAGCCATGGTAGCTTGCTACTGCTCCGAACACTTAGGCTGGCGGCATGTGTCCTTCTTCTCGCTCTCGGTCTGCCCTTCGGGAAATGTCATGCGCGATGAATACCGGAGTCCTGTTAGCTCACATGCCCGGTTCACCGAGTCTCGCTAGCCCAGTTGCTACAACCTGGATTCACTCAACATGATCGACACGCTCGATGTCAGGTCATGGATGCCTCGTCCCGTAAGTTTGTGTCACTTTGGGTTTACGACTAGCCATGTCAGCCTGTGCTCCTTATCATATGGATGCTAGCGACACTATCATATACTGCAGCAAAAAGGCTAAACGGTCCTGGGCAAAGGTAAGGCGACACCCGTGGGAATACCATGCGTGAGGCCGCAAAGTGATATGAGGTGTTACATGCTAGATTGATGTGGCATTGAGTTGGGGTCCTGACATCACCAATATTCAAAACATAATAGCAAATTTTCTGTTTTTGAAACAGTAACGTATAGACTTGTAAAATAAGCATGGTAAAGGCTATACTTGAATTTTTATTGAACTAAAAGATATAAAACATGTCTCTAAATAGTAGCAAGCAAATAAAAACAAAAGAAAATGGCACTCCAAGAAAAACACATATCATGTGGTGAATACAAATATAGCTCCAAGTAAAGTTACCAATGAACGAAGATTTAAAGAGGAGATGCCATGCGGGCATCCCTAAGCTTAGTTGCTTGGTTGTCCTTGAATATTACCTTGGGGTTCCTTGGGCATCCCCAAGCTTAGGCTCTTGCCACTCCTTATTCCTTAGTCCATCGAAACTTCACCCAAAACTTGAAAACTTCACAACACAAAACTCAACCGAAAATCTTATGAGATCTGTTAGTATAAGAAAATAAACCACCACTTATGTACTGTTGTGAACTCATTTTAAATTCATATTGGTGTTATATCTAATGTATTCCAACTTCTCTATGGTTCATACCTCCGATACTACTCATAGATTCATCAAAATAAGCAAACAACACATAGAAAACAGAACATGTCAAAACATAACAGTTTGTAGTAATCGAAACTTTCCATACTTTTGTAACTCCAAAAATTTGAAAAATAGGACAAACAAGGAAATTTGTATATCAACCTTTGTAAAAAAAATCTGATCAAAAGCACGTTCTAGTGGATTTTCAAATTTCCTGGGCTAAGCGCAAAAGTTTCTATTTTTGCACAGAATCAAGTCAACTATCATCCACACTATCCCAAAGGCTTCACTTGGCACTTTATTGAAACAAAAACTACAGTAGCATAATAATGTGAACACACAAAATAGTAGGTAATGTTGTTGGGTTTTCTCCCAACAAGCACTTCTCTTTAATGCCTTTCTAGCTAGGCATGATGATTTCAATGATGCTCACATAAAAGTAAAGAACTGAAACGCAAAGAGAGCATCATGAAACATATGCGGCAACCACATTTAAATCTAACCCACTACCTATGCATAGGGACTTTATGAGCAAACAATTTATGGGAACAAGAATCAACTAGCATAGGAAGGCAAAACAAGCAAAACTTCAAGATTTTTAACATAAAGAGAGGAAACTTGATATTATTGCAATTCCTACAAGCATATATTCCTCCCTCATAATAATTTTCAGTAGCATCATGAATGAATTCAACAATATAACCATCACATAAAGCATTATTTTCATGATGCACAAGCATATAATTTTATTACTCCACATAAGCAAATTTCTTCTCATGAATAGTAGTGGAGCAAACTCAACAAAATAACTATCACGTGAGGCATAATCCAATTGAAAATTAAAATCATGATGACAAGCTTCATGGTTATCATTATTCTTTATAGCATACATGTCATCACAATAATCATCATAGATAGCAACTTTGTTCTCATAATCAATTGAACCTCTTCCAAATATTGATTCACCACTAAACAAAGTTATGACCCTCCAAATCCACTTCCATAATTATCACAATAAGATTCAACACCCTACAAAATAGTGGGATCATTACTACCTAAAGTTGACACTCTTCTAAACCCACTTTCATCAATATAATCATCATAAATAGGAGGCATGCTATCATCATAATAAGTATTCTCATCAAAAGTTGGGGGACTAAAAATATCATATTCATAAAACATAGCATCCCCAAGCTTATGGCTTTGCATATCATTAGCATCACGGATATTCAAAGAATTCATACTAACAATATTGCAATCATGCTCATCATACAAAGATTTTGTGTCAAACATTTTAAAGACTTCTTCTAACACTTGAGCATAATTTTCCTTTCCATCATTTCCACGAAAGACATTAAAAAGATGAAGCATATGAGGCAAACTCAATTCCATTTTTTTGTAGTTTTCTTTTACGGACTAAACTAGTGATAAAACAAGAAACTAAAAGATTTAATTGCAAGATCTAAAGATATACCTTCAAGCACTAACTCACCTCGCAACGGCGCCAGTAAAAGAGCTTGATGTCTACTATGCAACCTTCTTCTTGTAGACTCATTGTTGGGCCTCCAAGTGCGTAGTTTTGTAGGACAATATCAAATTTCCGCAAGTGGATGACCTAAGGTTTATCAATCCGTGGAGGCGAGGATCAAGATGGTCTCTCTCAAACAACCCCGCAACCAAATAACAAAGAGTCTCTTTGTGTCCCCAACACACCCAATACAATGGTAAATTGTATAGGTGCATGTATCGCCTCGATGCGGCTATAGCTCCCACGTGTCGGCAACGACTTAGAGGCATAACCGCATTGAAAGCAATGTCGCAAGTGAGGTAATCTTCGCACAATCCATGTAATACATAAGGACAAGGTACATAGTTGGCTTACAATGCCACTTCACACAATTACATGAATAAAGCATTACATCATCCAGATACAATCAAGGTCCGACTACGGAACCAAAATAAAAGAAGAACAACCCACATGCGACGCAGATCCCCGATCGCCCCAACTGGGCTCCACTACTAATCGTCCGGAAAGGAAACATAGTATCGACCAAGGGCCTCATCGTATTCCCACTTTAGCTCGCCATGCCATCTGCGCGGCATCACCGTACCGTGATCTGCTTTTGGTAGAATCTGTGAGCCATGTGGACTCAGCAATCTCACACCCGCGAGATCAAGACTATTTAAGCTTAAGGGAAGGCTGGTGTCAAAAGGAAGAGCTGCTGCAAGCGATTAGCATATATGGTGGCTACATCGCAAAAGAGAGCGAGAAGAGAAGCAAGGCGCGTCGTGAAACTACTAGCGATCAAGAAGTGATCCCGACTACTTACGCCAAACATAACTCCAACATCAGTTCACTTCCCTGACCACCGAGAAGAGACCATCACGTTACATACACGGTTGGTGTATTTTAATTAAGGTCAACTTTGGGTTTTCTACAACCGACATTAACAAATTCCCATCTGCCTCATAACCGCGCACGGCTTTCAAAGATAATACCGCAGGGTGTCCCAACTTAGCCCATCACAAGCTCTCACGGTCATCGAAGGAATAAACCTTCACCCAAGACACACCGATCGCACTCGGTAGATCCCAAGACATCAAGACATTTCGACAATGGTAAACTAAACCAAAGAAGCCGCCTGACAGCCGACAAATCCCGATAGGAGCTGCACATATCTCGCTCTCGTGGCACATCCGGATAAGTCAAGCTACGAGTAAACCAGCCCTCGAAGTTTCCCGAGGTGGCCTCAAGAGTTGCCTCGTTCGACCAACACTGAAGGAGCACCGCCCGGGGCTAAATAAAGATGACCCTGCTCGCGAAACCCAAGGGAAAAGGGTGTAGGTGGCAAATGGTAAAACCAAGGTTGGGCCTTGCTGGAGGAGTTTTATTCAAAGCGAACTGTCAAGGGGGTCCCATAAATCACCCGACCGCAGTAAGGAACGCAAAATCAAGGAACATAACACCCCAGATGACGGAAACTAGGTGGCAAGAGGGAATAAAACACCGGCATAAGGCCGAGCCTTCCACCCTTTACCAAGTATATAGATGCATTAATTAAAACAATAGATATTGTGATATCCTAAAATAACCGTGTTCCAACAAGGAACAAACTTCATCTTCACCGCAACTAACAACGCTATAAGAGGGCTGAGTAAAGCGGTAACATAGCCAATCAACGGTTTGCTAGGACATGGATGGTTAGAGGTTGACATGGCAATATGGGTGGCATGATATAGCAAGTGGTAGGTATCGCAGCATAGGCATAGCAAAAGAGCGAGCATCTAGCAAGCAAAGATAGAAGTGATTTCAAGGTATGGTCATCTTCGCCGTAAGGTTCTCGTGAGTTGTCGAAGGTCGATCCTCGAGATGCTTCTCAACAGGCTCCTCGCTCACGCACTCGCCTCCCGGCTCTACCCAAAGCAAGAACACAAGCAACGGAACCACAATCAAACAAGGAACATATGCACAAGCAATATGATGCAATACATGACATGCTATGCGAGATGTGGTATGCAATGCATATGTATGTCTCGGAAGGAAAATGATGAACTGGCATCAACTTGGCAAACCAAGTATGCCGCTGAAAGATGGGGTGATTTCGCTGAAATCGATATAAGGATCACCGAAACGG
Source organism: Aegilops speltoides (assembly GCA_021437245.1). Lineage (NCBI taxonomy): Eukaryota > Viridiplantae > Streptophyta > Magnoliopsida > Poales > Poaceae > Aegilops > Aegilops speltoides. The sequence continues at coordinate 38,031 of JAHHZJ010004014.1, read as the reverse complement.
ATGCACGGTTTGCAAATGACAAGCAAAACGAGAATGACGAAAACTGCTTAACAGCCCGATGCTACTTAGCACGCAACACAAAACTATGCTACAGCACCCCAACATAAAAACAAAGCATATGGCAACGAACTACAGGAGATGCTTAACAATAGAGGAGCACTGAGCTACGGCTAAATCACATCATAACATGTTCAAACAAGCATGGAGAAAGTGCTCAAAATATCAGGTTCACAGACTTAGTGAAAATACTAACATGGCAGGAATTAACATCAGAAGGCATGTTTAGAGCAAGCAAACAACATGCTACAGGAACTTATAATAGCAAAGCAAGGCATGACATGATTCTACTCAAAGCATATTTCAATAGTCCCTTACTGACCATAAGCCAAAAAGGACTCTAAGAAATGATGGCACCCATGTAAACATTGCAAGTTTTATTACAGATTTCAGACTTAGTGAAATCTCAGGACATGGCAAAAACAGATTCAACATGGCATGTTCGTGAGCTCGATGCACTCACTACAGAGCACCTCATGATAAACTAAGCATACACCCATCAAGAAGACATGGCATAGGAGCTATACATGGCAAGAACAACATCATAGCATACACGGATCAACTACACCGACCTCGTGAAAATTGAATCTAATGCAAACAGTCTGCCAGGAAACAATTTCAAGCAAAAGTAGAGCACGAAAATGACATGCTAGACTACTCCATAAATACCAACAAAGGCATGGATGGATAGAGCACAACCATATGTTCAAACACCCTTACTGATCATGCTCAAAAGGGCATAGATCTCTGAAACAACCTAAACATATGGCATAAAATTATCAGCAGGACAAGACTTAGTGAAATCACTAAGTCCCTGAAATCAGTAACATCTTCATCCCTACTTTGCATGCTTGTTCTAGTCAACACATAGCTCACAAAAATACATGGAAAATACCCTGAAAGATGACATGGCAATGTTCAACTTACATGTAGGACTCAAATTCATAGGGTGCACACATAATTCATGGCAAAATGACAAAAGAGCTCGAACTGATAAATTTCTGAAACTAACGATCTGAAGCTATCTTCCAACAGCATTTCGGGCACCAAGATGAGCTCAAATGCAAATGATGCAATGGAATGAAATGATGTACTCTTCGAGACGAACATTTTAAAATATTATACGCCCAAAACGGAGCCACGGTTGCGGAGATGTGATGCTATGAAAACTGCACGAATTTTACCACGATAAAATACTTAGACGATTTTGAGGGGAAAAGAAGTCAACCTAGGTCTCCGCCCACAACCGAGGCGGGCCGAGGCTCGCCGGAGTGGAGGCTGGAGGCGGCGGCCGAGGAGGTGGGCGCCGGATCCGGGCCGTGGCCGGATTGCCCGAGAGGGCGCCGGCGGCGATGGCAAGCGCGGCGCATGCGGCGGCTAGGCTAGCGGCGGCGGCGGCGGCGGGGCGGCGGCGGCTGCGCAAGGCGGCGGCGGGTGGGCGAAAGGCGCGGGCGAGGAGCGGTTGAGCAGGCGCGGCGCGGCGCGCCGGAGGCGCGGCCGGGCGCGGCGCAAGGGCGGCGGCATGGAGAGAGGCGGGCGGCGGCGCGGGTCCGGCTGGCGCGAGGGCGGGCTCATGGCTGTGACGCGGGCGCTGCGGGTTCGGGCGGCGGCGGCGGGCGGCGCCACGTGGCGATCCCGGATTCGGCCGGGCCGGGCGCGACGTGTCCGGCGCGACATGGACGGTCCAAGGCATGGATCTGGATTTTAGGGTTTCACCGGATTTCGGGGAGGGTCTTTAAATAGGCATAGAGGAGCTAGGAGAGTCCAAATGGGTGAAGCTACCACACGATCATGATCGAACGATCGAGGGCATGGAGGGAGTTAGATGGGTTATTGGGCTGTTTTGGAGGGTTGTTGGGCTGCAACTCAAAAGAGGCCTTTGCGAGGGGCTGTTAACTGCTGAGTACCAAACGAACTCCAAATGACCCGAATTTGACAGTGGTCTACCGTGCTATACCAGGCCACTTGGCAAGGCTCGGTCCATTCCGAGAATGTTCAACACCCGACACGGAAAAAGAACAAGAGGGGACACCGGGAACATAGGAGTGCTTGATTGCAAAACGGACAACGGGAATATGTTCGAATCATGAGACTAACACGATGCAAATGAGATGCACATGATGACATGATATGAGATGCATGACATGAACAAAATGCAAAACGAAAACAAAACCCAACCACGGAGGGAATATCATAGCACATATCCAAAATGGCAAGAGTTGAAGTTACAAATATGGAAAGATACATCCGGTGTTACAACACTCCACCACTACAAGAGGATCTCGCCCCGAGATCTAGGACCGAAAGAACTCCGGATATTCGAACGGAGGTGATCCTCGCCCCTGTGGCTTTGGTCGGAATGGTGTGACCACTTTACTTTCAGGAATTTGATTGACTTGTTGTAGTCTTGGCGCCGGTTTCTTCAAGAATAGCAACGGGTGCTCATGATAAGAGAGATCTTCTTGGAGGTCAATTTCTTCAAAGTTGATAGTGCGCCAGAATCTTGAAACACTTATGGAGCTGTGACACGTGAAACACATCGCACGCTTGCAAAGTTGGGTGGAAGCTCGTTGATAGGCTAGATCGCTTTTTGCCAATGATCTTGAAAGGACCCACGATCTAGGGGCAAGCTTCCCTTGATACCGGGTTGACGAAGTGCCTTTCATTGAGAGACGCGGAGGTAGACATGGTCTCCGATTTCAAAAGCCACATCACGGTGCTTGTCATCATAATAGCTTCTTCCGCGCGATTATGCGGCTTTAAGATTCTCACGAATGACTTTGCACATTTCTTCGCTTCGTGGATCAAGTCGCTACAAGAAGTTGGCGCTCACCGCCTCGACCAATTGAGAGGAGTACGCACTTTCGCCATATAGAATTTCGAATGGGCCTGCGCTCAACTCGCTTGGAAGTTGTTGTTGTAAGAGAACTCGCATATGGGAGACACTCTTCCCACTTCATGCCAAAAGAAATGACACAAGCCCCGAGCATATCTTCAAGGATTTGATTGACTCGCCGACTTGGCCACTAGTTTGAGGATGAAAAGTGCTGCTGAAACGAATGTCGGTGCCCATGGCCTTCTCAAAAGAATCCTGTAACTTAGAAGTGAAAATGCTTCCACGGTCCAAGAGATCAATTGTGAATACCGCAAGGAGACAATTCGAGGTGTAAAGCTCGCCAAATTGAGCTGCTGTGATAGATTCTTTGACAGAAGAAAATGAGCCACTTTAGTAAGCTTGTCAATGACAACGAAGATAGCATCATTTCCACGCTTGACTTAGGAAAACCAAACGAAGTCCATCTCGATATGATCAAACTTCCATTCGAATAGCAAGAGGTTGGAGGAGACCAGCTGGTCTTTGGTGTTCGCTTTCACCCTTCCGCAGACATCACATTCATTCGCGAATTGAGCAATCTCGCTTCATTCGAGTCCACCAATACGATCGCTTGAGGTCATGGTACATCTTCGCATTTCCGTGATGAATGGATAGGAGGGAATTGTGTGCCTCATTCATGATGACTTTTCTCGATCGCTTTTAGGAACCACAATACGATCCTCAAGAAAAGAGTGTCTTTGTCATCCAAGCGATAGCACTTGTATTTGGAAATGCCCTTGTCAATACCACATTTCACCTTCTTCACCATGGTATCCAAGTTGAGCCTCACGAATTTGATCTTCCAAAGTAGGAGAGACTATGAGGTTGGCAAGAAATCCTTGAGGAACAACTTGAAGATTCAGCTTATGGAAAGCTTCACAAAGATCCGTTGGAAGGGCTTGAGAATTAGATCACTGTAATAAGCCTTTCGCGCAGAGCATCCGAATCACATTCGCTTTGCTGTGAGTATATTCAATACTTGGATTGTACTCTTGAATCATTTCACCCATCGAGTTTGCTCGAGGTTGAGGTTTGGTTGAGTGAAGATATATTTGAGGCTCTTGTGATCGGTGAATATGTCCACTTTCCTTCCCAACAAGAGATGTCTCCATGTTATCAATGCATGGACAATCGCCGCCAACTCAAGATCGTGAGGGGGTAGTTCTTTCATTGGGCTTCAATCGACGAGAGGTATAGGCCACAACCTTCTCTCTTGCATTAATACAAAGACCGAGACCTTGCAAGGAAGCATCACGTAAAACTTCAATGGCTTGGATTCATCAGAGGAGTCAAGACAGAGTCTGAATTAGCTTCTCTTTGAGGGTGTTGAAAGCGACATCACACTCAAAGGCCCGCATATACTTGACATGCTTCTCGAGGAGGTTGGAAAGAGGCTTTGCAATCTTGGAGAAGTTCTCAACGAATCTTCGCAATAGCTTGCAAGACCGAGAAAATCATGGAGCTGCTTGACATTCCGAGGAGGTTCCCAATTCACAATTGAAGACACCTTCTCGGATTAACAAATATGCCCTTGGCTGAGATGATATGACCAAGATAAAGAACTTCATCAAGCCGTAACTCACATTTGGAAAACTTCGCATAGAATTGATGTTCTCTCGAGCTTGTCGAGCACCAATCGCAAATGTTTGGCATGATCCTCGCTTGTTCTTGGAGAAGACCAAAATATCATCGAGATACACCAAGACGAATTCATTTGTGTAGGGGTTGAAGATAAAGTTCATCATGCGAGAGAAAGTTGGAGGAGCATTGACAAGGCCGAAAGACATGACAAGATATTCATAAGAACCATAGCTTGTTCTCAATGTCGCCTTGGGAATATCTTGTTCACGAATGCTAATCTGATGATAACCCATACGGAGGTCAAGCTTGGAGAATACTTTAGCACCTTTGAGTTGCTCGAATAGCTCATTGATGTTGGGAAGTGGATACTTGTTCTTGATTGTCTTCTTATTCAATGGACGGTAATCAACACAAAGTCGGTCCGTGCCATCCTTCTTCCGACAAAAGAACTCCACATCCCCATGGAGATGAACTCGTCCGATCAAACCCAGACGCTCTTGTTCATCGAGCTGCTTCTTCAATTCTTTCAGCTCCTTGGGTCCAAGCTTGTAAGGACGCTTAAACGGGTTCAAGGCCGTGCTCAAGATCAATAACGAATTCGACCGCCGATGAGGAGGCATACCCGAAGCTCTTCCGAAAGACATCTTGGTACTCACAAACGACCGAATCGAGAGATAGCATCCAATTCGCCTTCTCATTGAGAGAAAACAACCAATGGTTTCATCACGAGCGCATAGATGATAACATCCTCGTAAGGGTGTGTCAATTGAATTTCCGACAAAGACAATCAAGTCGAGCCTTGTGCTGAGAAAGCCACCATCCCAAGAATAAGATCAATATCGAGTCACCAAGAACAATTGGAGAAGACAAATCTATAGTCGCCCATCTTGATTGTGGTATCCGAACCACCAAACTCGAGCTCAACCGCTTACCCGGAGAAATGACATCCATGGGTTTAACCAAATGTGAAGAAGTGAATTCATGCTTGGCAAAAACGGTCTTGACATGAAACAATGCGATGCACCAAGATCAAATAAGACTTTGCAGAATAGAATTAACTGAAGATTACCCATGATCACATCTCAAGAATCCTCCGCTCGAGCTGCATTCATCAAGTTCACCTTGCATGCTTCGGATTATGCTTGACCACCGATTGCTTGAAGACCTCAGGAGGAGGAGGAGGAAGGCGCTTTGGTTATGGCATTTGTTCGTGATAGTGACCTTCTCACGGCACTTGTTGCAGTCACCTCCGAGAGCGGACGGTGATAAGGAGCATTTGACCTTGGAGCTTGAGGCGAGACTTGTTCTCGTAGCTTGCTGGGTGGGTGGAAGATCCACGACCACCGAAGTTCTTCGCCGATAAGGCCGACGGAACGGAGGAGGAGGAAGGTAGAACTTTTGCTGCTTTGTCGCCACTTGAGAGGAAGAAGAAGACTGAATCGCATCCCCGATTCTTCTTTGAAGCCTCACACTTGAGCCGAGCACCTTCTAGCTTGAGTGCCATATTATAGAATTGATCAAACCGAGTAGGCTCGTAAAGAACAAGAGATAACCGCAGATCCTCTCAAGGCCACCTCTCGAACCGATAGATCATACTTCTCTCATCAGAACGCCTTGTTTAGCAAAACGAGCAAGTTTCAAATCAGATGTTGTATTCAGACACCGACATGCTTCCTTGCTTGAGATTGCGAACTCCTCACGCTTGCTCTCAACAACACCGAAGGAATATGGTGAGCTTTAAAGTCCCGACAGTAAATCAGTCCAAGTAATCACCGACCACCTCTAGAATCCTTGTATTGTCGGAACCAATCACCGCCTCGATCCTTGAGCTGAAAAGACGCGAACTTGACGTAGTCCTCGTGTCCGACATTGCTGCATTCAAAATGCTTGTTGATATCCACGAGCCAATCGTCGGCGCTCTGTGGGCCTCGCACAATAGCCGAAAGACTTTGGCTGGTTGGCAAGGAACTGTTGAGTGTAGGAAATCGTGGCTGATGATAGAACCGCCTTGACCTTGATTCCTTGGTTGCCTTGGCCTTGGTTACGCTTCTTGCATCACCTGGATCAACAACCGAAAGCCCATGCTAGTGGTTGCCATCAAAGTTTGCCATGCCTCCGGAGGCGGAGGTGGAGGTGGAGGGTTCGCCGACTCCCATCACTGCTCCGGATTCGGACGCTGGAGGAGCCATCCTCAAGAGGGTGACATCCGTTAGCATCTTGATAGATGATGGACAAGTTGAATCAACGGATAGAAATTGCAACATATAGTCTTCACAATAAACATTCAACAGGATGAACGAATGAATTCCAAAGTAAACATCACGCCCATTAAGGTGAGAAGCCACTTGATAAGAGATTGATGAATGAAAAAATAAAACAAGGTATGAATGGAACAAATAAGTGGTAAGGATTACCCAATCACAAACCAAATATTCATGGAAGAAAATGCTAGAGCTACTTGAATCCCACCTATAAACTCCCAAACTTTCCTGTTATGCAATCAGTGTTGGGGATACAGGGAGCAATATATATATCTCACCCAAGCTAACAATCCCTACATCCAATCAGATCCATCCTTCAACACATAACCAAGAAACCTTCGAAATCGTGGTACCTCAACCTTCAAAAGCATCCGTTATAAGAGTCATGGCAATACTCCCAGACTCACCACAAGATCAAGTTAGCGGGTTATCTCACCAACCGATCGCATAAAAGAGATTTTCGATGTCGGCGCATAAACTCTGTATTCCAGAATCGCAACGATAAAATTATGACGACAACACCTCGAGCTCAACTCCCCGACACCGCCACAACCCCTAAATGTCGAGGCAACCAAGACAATGTTGTCATCATAAGAATATCGAACGATCCCAAGATACCCGCTGATCCTAAAAAAATTTTTAGTGAAATTTGAGAAGAGAAGAGTCAAAACTCTACGTCAGATACCTCACCGTAAGGTCAAGGACCGGGAGTAAAAAGAATTCCTAAACTCTCCGATATATATAATCCTAAATGACTCAAAATATTTTTCTAGACACAACTCGCCACTAAAAACGATCAAGCAGTTGGGGGCTCCTAAGGTCGGGATGGCTCGACACTAACTTGTAACGCCTCGATGCGGCTATAGCTCCCACGTGTCGGCAACGACTTAGAGGCATAACCGCATTGAAAGCAATGTCGCAAGTGAGGTAATCTTCGCACAATCCATGTAATACATAAGGGACAAGGTACATAGTTGGCTTACAATGCCACTTCACACAATTACATGAATAAAGCATTACATCATCCAGATACAATCAAGGTCCGACTACGGAACCAAAATAAAAGAAGAACAACCCCACATGCGACATTAGATCCCGATCGCTCTAACTGGCTCCACTACTAATCGTCCGAAAGGAAACATAGTATCGCCCAAGGGCCTCATCATATTCCCACTTTAGCTCGGGCATATGCCATCCGCTACCGCATCACCGGTACCGATCTGCTTTGTAGAATCTGGAGCCACTGTGGACTCAAAGAATCTCACACCCGAGATCAAGACTATTTAAGCTTAAGGAAGGCTGGTGTCAAAAGGAAGAGCTGCTGTGTTTAATTAGCATATATGGTGGCTACATCGCAAAAGAGAGCGAGAAGAGAAGCAAGGCGCCGTCGTGAAACTACTAGCGATCAAGAAGTGATCCCGACTACTTACGCCAAACATAACTCCAACATCTGTTCACTTCCCTGACCACCGAGAAGAGACCATCACGGTTACATACACGGTTGGTGTATTTTAATTAAGGTCAACTTTGGGTTTTCTACAACCGACATTAACAAATTCCCATCTGCCTCATAACCGCGGGCACGGCCGAAAGATAATACCCTCGCAGGGTGTCCCAACTTAGCCCATCACAAGCTCTCACGGTCATCGAAGGAATAAACCTTCACCCAAGACACACCGATCGACTCGTATCCCGACATCAAGACATTTCGACAATGGTAAACTAAACCAGCAAAGCCTCCTGACAGCCGACAATCCCGATAGGAGCTGCACATATCTCGCTCTCGTGGCACATCCGGATAAGCAAGCTACGAGTAAAACCAGCCTCGAAGTTTCCCGAGGTGGCCCCCAAGAGTTGCTCGGTTCGACCAACACTGAAGGAGCACCGCCCGGGGCTAATAAAGATGACCCGGCTCGCGAAACCCAAGGGAAAAGGGTGTAGGTGGCAAATGGTAAAACCAAGGTTGGGCCTTGCTGGAGGAGTTTTATTCAAAGCGAATCGTCAAGGGGGTCCCATAAATCACCCGACCGCGTAAGGAACGCAAAATCAAGGAACATAACACCGTATGACGGAAACTAGGTGGCAAGAGTGGAATAAAACACCGGCATAAGGCCGAGCCTTCCACCCTTTACCAAGTATATAGATGCATTAATTAAAACAATAGATATTGTGATATCCTAAAATAACCGTGTTCCAACAAGGAACAAACTTCATCTTCACCGCAACTAACAACGCTATAAGAGGGCCGAGCAAAGCGGTAACATAGCCAATCAACGGTTTGCTAGGACATGGATGGTTAGAGGTTGACATGGCAATATGGGTGGCATGATATAGCAAGTGGTAGGTATCGCAGCATAGGCATAGCAAAAGAGCGAGCATCTAGCAAGCAAAGATAGAAGTGATTTCAAGGTATGGTCATCTTCGCTCGAAGGTTCTCGAGTTGTCAAGGCTGGATCCTCGAGGCGCTCTCAACAGGCCTCGCTCACGCACTCGCCTCCGGCTCTACCCAAAGCAAGAACACAAGCAACGGAACCACAATCAAACAAGGAACATATGCACAAGCAATATGATGCAATACATGACATGCTATGCGAGATGTGGTATGCAATGCATATGTATGTCCGAAGGAAAATGATGAACTGGCATCAACTTGGCAAACCAAGTATGCCGCTGAAAGATGGGGTGATTTCGTTGAAATCGATATAAGGATCACCGAAACGGATGCACGGTTTGCAAATGACAAGCAAAACAAGAATGACGCAAATCATGCTTAACAGCCCGATGCTACTTAGCACGCAACACAAAACTATGCTACAGCACCCCAACATAAAAACAAAGCATATGGCAACGAACTACAGGAGATGCTTAACAATAGAGGAGCACTGAGCTACGGCTAAATCACATCATAACATGTTCAAACAAGCATGGAGAAAGTGCTCAAAATATCAGGTTCACAGACTTAGTGAAAATACTAACATGGCAGGAATTAACATCAGGAAGGCATGTTTAGAGCAAGCAAACAACATGCTACAGGAACTTATAATAGCAAAGCAAGGCATGACATGATTCTACTCAAAGCATATTTCAATAGTCCCTTACTGACCATAAGCCAAAAAGGACTCTAAGAAATGATGGCACCCATGTAAACATTGCAAGTTTTATTACAGATTTCAGACTTAGTGAAATCTCAGGACATGGCAAAAACAGATTCAACATGGCATGTTCGTGAGCTCGATGCACTCACTACAGAGCACCTCATGATAAACTAAGCATACACCCATCAAGAAGACATGGCATAGGAGCTATACATGGCAAGAACAACATCATAGCATACACGGATCAACTACACCGACCTCGTGAAAATTGAATCTAATGCAAACAGTCTGCCAGGAAACAATTTCAAGCAAAAGTAGAGCACGAAAATGACATGCTAGACTACTCCATAAATACCAACAAAGGCATGGATGGATAGAGCACAACCATATGTTCAAAACACCCTTACTGATCATTCTCAAAAGGGCATAGATCTCTGAAACAACCTAAACATATGGCATAAAATTATCAGCAGGACAAGACTTAGTGAAATCACTAAGTCCCTGAAATCAGTAACATCTTCATCCCTACTTTGCATGCTTGTTCTAGTCAACACATAGCTCACAAAAATACATGGAAAATACCCTGGAAAGATGACATGGCAATGTTCAACTTACATGTAGGACTCAAATTCATAGGGTGCACACATAATTCATGGCAAAATGACAAAAGAGCTCGAACTGATAAATTTCTGAAACTAACGATCTGAAGCTATCTTCCAACAGCATTTCGGGCACCAAGATGAGCTCAAATGCAAATGATGCAATGGAATGAAATGATGTACTCTTCGAAACGAACATTTTAACATATTATACGCCCAAACGGAGCCACGGTTGCGGAGATGTGATGCTATGAAAACTGCACGAATTTTACCACGATAAAATACTTAGACGATTTTGGAGGGAAAAGAAGTCAACCTAGGTCTCCGCCCGCGAACCGAGGCGGTACGGAGGCGGCTCGCCGGAGTGGAGGTTGGAGGCGGCGGCCGAGGAGGTGGGCGCGGATCCGGGCCGGGTGGCTGGATCTGCCCGGAGAGGGCGCTGCGGCGACGGCTGGCGCGGCATGGAGGCGGCAAGCATGAGGCGGCGGCATGGGCGGCTGGCGGCGGGCGGTGGCGGTTGGCGCAAGGGCGGGCGGGTTGGGCGGGCGCGGGCGAGGAGCGGCCGAGCAGGGCGGCGGCGGGCGGCGTGAGGCGCGGCGGGCGGCGGCAAGCGGCGGGCGGGCGAGGGAGAAAGTGGCGGCGGCGGGCGGGGTCCGGCCGCGGAGGCGGGCCTCAAGGCTGACGCTGGCCGCGGGCGGGCTCGGGCGGCGGTGGGCGGGCGCCACGTGGCGATCCTGGATTCGCTGGGGCGGGCGCGACGTGTCCGGGCGCGACGCGGACGTGTCCGGCGCATGGATCTGGGATTTTAGGGTTTCACCGGGATTTCTGGAGGGTCTTTAAATAGGCATAGAGGGAGCTAGGAGAGTCCAAATGGGTGAAGCTACCACACGATCGTGATCGAACGACCGAGGCATGGAGGGAGTTAGATGGGTTATTGGGCTGTTTTGAGGGTTGTTGGGCTGCAACTCAAAAGAGGCCTTTGCGAGGGTGCTGTTAACTGCTGAGTACCAAACGAACTCCAAATGACCCGAATTTGACAGTGGTCTACCGTGCTATACCAGGCCACTTGGCAAGGCTCGGTCCATTCCGAGAATGTTCAACACCCGACACGGAAAAAGAACAAGAGGGACACCGGGAACATAGGAGTGCCGATTGCAAAACGGACAACGGGAATATGTTCTAATCATGAGACTAACACGTATGCAAATGAGATGCACATGATGACATGATATGAGATGCATGACATGAACAAAATGCAAAACGAAAACAAAACCCAACCACGGAGGGAATATCATAGCACATATCCAAAATGGCAAGAGTTGAAGTTACAAATATGGAAAGATACATCCGGTGTTACAAAGGCACTAGTTCGTGAAGAGATGGTGATACAAGTGCAATATGGATGGTAGATATAGGTTTTGTAATCTGAGAATATAAAAACAGCAAGGTAGCAAGTAACAAAAGTGAGCGAAAACGGTATTGCAATGCTTCGAAACAAGGCCTAGGGTTCATACTTTCACTAGTGCAAGTCCTCTCAACAATGATAACATAATTAGATCATATAACAATCCCTCAACGCGCAACAAAGAGTCACTCCAAAGTCACTAATAGCGGGGAACAAACAAAGAGATTATTGTAGGGTACGAAACCACCTCAAAGTTATTCTTTTCGATCAATCCATTGGGCTATTCCTATAAGTGTCACAAACAACCCTAGAGTTCGTAGTAAAATAACACCTTAAGACACACATCAACCAAATGTTACCTAGATACTCCAATGTCACGACAAGTATCCGCGGGTTTGATTATAAGATATGCATCACACAATCTCATATTCGTCTATTCAAACCAACACAAAGAACTTCAAAGAGCGCCCCAAAGTTTCTACCAGAGTCAAGACGAAAACGTGTGCCAACCCCTATGCATAAGTTCACAAGGTCACATAACCCGCAAGTTGATCACCAATACATACATCAAGTGGATCACGTGAATATCCCATCGTCACCACAGATAAGCACATGCCAGACATACATCAAGTGTTCTCAAATCCTTAAAGACTCAATCTGATAAGATAACTTCAAAGAGAAAACTCAATCCATTACAAGAAGGTAGAGGGGGAGAAACATCATAAGATCCAACTATAATAGCAAAGCTCAAGAAGACATCAAGATCGTGCAAATCAAGAACACGAGAGAGAGAGAGAGAGAGAGAGATCAAACACATAGCTACTCGGTACATACCTCAGCCCCGAGGGTGAACTACTCCTCCTCGTCATGGAGAGTGTCGGATGATGAAGACGGCCACCGATGATGATTCCCTTCGGCAGGTGCCGTAACAGGTCCCATTGGTTTTGTGGCTATAGAGGCTTGCACGGCAGTAATCCTCGATCCCGGTTTTTTTCGGGGTTTATGTATTTATAGGAATTTTTGGCGCCGGTTTCACGTCAGGGTCCCGAGTCAGCCACGAGGTAGGGGCGTGTAAGGTGGCGCGCCTCCACCCTCATGGTTGACTTGGAACTCTTCCGCCCAACTCTTTTGCTTCGGGGCTTCTTCTCATCCATAAAAATCACCGTAAATTTTCAGCTTGTTTGGACTCCGCTTGATATTCCTTTTCTCAGAAAACTCAAAACAAGGAAAACAGACATCGACAATCGTGCTCTAGGTTAATAGGTTAGTCCCAAAATCATATAAAATAGCATATAAATTCATATAGAACATCCAAGATGGATAATATAATAGCATGGAAAAATAAAATTATAGATACGTTGGAGACGATCAAATCTCTCGTGACCTTTACATCTAGATCATGAAGCTTAGTCTCAATGATCCTCTCAAGACTTTTCTGATTCTGAGTCAAGGTGGCCAGGCTCTTCTCAATCCTCACGGTGGCCTCAAGCATATAACTGAGTTGATCTTGCTTCGTCTTGAGATTAACAACCGATGCATCTGGAGCACTTGTTGTCTTTGCTGCTTTAGAAGCCTTTGCCTTCTCTATCTTCTCCTGGGCATCTGCACAAGTAGGATGTGTATCGTCCATGACAACCTCGTTGTACTCAAAGTCTGGCCTCAAGGGAAGATGCCCTTTGTCTAGTAGATATACCCAATTCCCATCTTGGAATTAATCAAAGGTCTGAATGTGAGGGGCATATCCACAAGGTCTCTTCTGGTCCACAGCTATTCTCTTCACAGTTTCTACTATCAAGCTCATCACTTTGAATTTCCATGGCACATCAAATAAGTGAAGCAAGTTGATGGAATGTGCACCAATCATCCTATGATCTCCTAACTTGGGAAATAGAGTGTGCCTCAAAATGGTGTTCATTGTGGTCAAGCCAGAGAGCAGATAGTAGATGGATCCAAGCTTGTGAGTCTCCAAGGCTTTGTCAGGAATTGGCTTGTACATGTTAGCCATGGAGTTGTGATCCTTCCTTGGGTTAGCATATACATCAATATCATTCTCTTCTTCCTTGGGGGCATTGATCAACTTGGCCCATTCTGAGATAGTAGATTGATATATTGTTCCTTCTATCATCCAGACAATCTTTCCATCAGGATAGAAATGAGTTGTGGAGTAGAATTGCATTATCATCTCGTAATTCCACTTAGTCAACTTTTGTCCAACAAACTTGTAAACATCATTCAATCTAAAGCTCTCATGCACACCTGGGAAGTAATCTTCATTATCATCGATATACTTCTAGTCTACCCATTTCATGTCACACACACACTGGGCTTCTTGTCCAGAAGAATTGTCTCATAGAAATCCTTTTGTTCCTTGGTGTGAAAGCGATAGTCCACAACAGTTCTTCTCCTAGTGGCATATGGATCTGTCTATCTCCATAGTCTCAGACAAGTATCCTTTCTCACTTTCATGTTCTCTGCTACAGGATGATCATCACTATGATCTGGAATCTTTGACTTGAGCTTCCTGAGCATTAGTGGCTCTTATTCTTCTTGAGCTTCAGCCACTTGGTCCTTGTTCTTCTCATTAGCAGAAATGTTCCTTGTTGATCTCTTGGGTGCATTTGACTTGGTGACTTGAGCTTGAACTGAGGGCGTGGGGCACTTGGGCTTAGAAGGAGCAACCCCAGCCTTGATAGCATCTCGCCATCGTTCTCGAGTCTTGGCAGAGGTGCGATAGCCTCTTCCCTCATCATCATTTTAATCATCACTCCTTCTCATGGAAGGATATCCAAGCACCCTGGCAGTGGTTGTTCTAGCTCTCTTTTTTCTTGCCATCTCTAGTAGCCCCATCATCATCTGACTGCTCAATAGTAAACTCCATAGTCTTTTCAGTTGGAACTTTCCTGGGTTTAGACACTGGAGCTCTCATAGGTGGAGCTTTCTTCTGAGCACTGTGCTTTGTGGCAAAGAAGACCACCATATTCCTTCTTGAGCACCTTCTTCTTGAACTTGCCTCATTAGCAATGAAGTCCTCATCCTCACTGTTAGATGTTTTCTCTTCTTTGTTCTGGGAGCGGCTTTTGGCAAGTTGTTGGGAGTGCTTCGCCCCTCATCATAGATGCTCTCGTGACTCGTGCTCGCACTAAGACTTGCCTCGCTTTTGACCTTTTCTCGACTATCATTGCGCCCGACATAGCTGAAACCGAACCTCCTAATAGTTGGGAGTGGATAGAGTGGATGATCATCACAAAGCACAGCTTATTTTGCAAAAATATTGAGACAAAAACTTAACTTTAGTTTTCTGCATAAAGCATTTTGGAGCTACCGATTTGAAAAACTCGGTGACACCAAAGCAACACAAAGTCTAAACATGTGATTTTGGTCAGACCAAGACACAGTTCGGTGACTCCGAGATGCTAGGGTTTCACAGAGAAAGTGATTTCGGTTACACCGATCAGTACACTTCGGTCGGACCGAGTTGTACTTGTGCAATGGCCGGAGCCAATTGGTGTGACCGAGATCCTCATATCAATCGGTCCGAGATAAGTTCGATGGAAACCTAACCCTAAGTCTTTGCATCAAATCTATTATAAGAACTTCGTTGGGTGGACAGATTGATCTCATACGTGGAAAGAACATAGGCATTAAGATTTGTTCAAGAATCGAGTAATGGAAAGCACAACGGGTCAAACTGCACTCTAACTTGGCAACGAACTTGCTATGGCGGTAACGGCGCCGAGGATTCCGCTGACCGCAGCAGCCACCAATGCAGGAGGTCACTAGTGATGATGGCGACGATCCGAGACCAAGGGCTGCAAGAAGTCGGGAGGCGGTCGAGTGGTTTGAAGAAATTTCCAAACTTTCAACCTCGGTATATATACCCAGTTGCTGTCAATGTGACCGACTGGAACGACTCGGTGGCACCGAGATGCAAAACTGCTAGCAGTTGCTGCAACTCGGTCTGAGCGAATTGTTCTAATAGGTTGCACCGAGATAAAACCTAGATCAACTTAATGATTTCGGTGAGACCGAGCAGGATGAATTGGTCTGACCGAAAGGCATTAAGAGGTTTTGGAAGTTAAGCCCTTGACGGATCGGTGGCTCCGAGTGCCCCTCACCCGGAGGGTCCGAATTCGACTTGTTCAAACTTTGTGATGTAGCATGAATAGAGTTTGAGACGAGAAAAAGCATAGATAGCTAGAGGGAGTACTTAGGCATTCTTGTCTATCCATTTGGCCAAAGAAAAGCCAAACAAGTTGTAACGCCCGGATAATTATGCTACAGTAAACCACTATTAATGGTGCCATGTTATCGATTTTACTGTTGTTAAGTTCGCTTTGATTCAAAGTCGGTTCCAATTTCAAAAGCAAATAAAAGAAAAGGAAAGGCAACAAAAAGGAAAAGGGAGAGGCCCTCGCCTCATCGGATCCTCGCCCACCGCCGCCCACCAGCCCACCCGGCGCCTCAGATAACCCTCCCACTCCCGTGACCTAAACCGCTAGCCCCTAGCCCCCCATGAATATCTCTCCCGATCCCGATCCGATCCGGATCGGGCCATTCCCCATCGCGCCCGACGCCACCGCCCGATCCCGACGCACTGCCGCTTCCATGTCGGACGCCTCCCTCCTGCACTTCCACTCACTGGTTCGATCGTGAGGGCTCGATCCCGCCACCGATGTCGGGCCCATCCCCCACCGCCAGACCGGCCAACACCGTCAGATCCCCACCTCTCCATCGTCACCGACCCCGAGCCTCACCGCCCCGCTTCCTCCATCGCGGTGAGGCCCCGCCTCCTCTTCTTCGACCACCACTCCCACGGCGAAGCGCTGCTCGCAGCCGCTTGACCGTGTCGCGCCCCGCACTCGCTTCAAGACGCGCCCATGGTCAGACATGGCCGCAGACCGCCTCGACCTCGCTGGGATCTGCCCGCCAGCCACCGCCGCCGCCGCCAGCTTCGCAAGACTTCTCCTCCAGGCGCGTCATTGAGCTCCCGGCCACGCCCACCACCACCAAAGCAGCCAAGCAGCGCCGCCCCATCCCTTGTCGTTGCCGCGGCCGCCGCCACCATGGCTATGGTCAGTAGTATGTGTAAGGCGGCAGTGTGGCCCGACCGGCCACTATCGCACGGGACCCACCCCCTATTTTTTCCTAAAAGAAACGAAAATGTAAATATAATAATAATTAAAAACATTAATTAATTAATTAACTTAACTAATCAGGTTAATTAACCTAATCAACCAAACTTAGTTAATTAAATCTGTTAATTAGTTAGGTCTATGACATAATGACCCCACATGTCAGTTTGACCCAGTCAACGCCCTGTTGGCTGCTGATGTCATGCTGACATCACACTGTTGTAAGAATAATATTGGAAAATCATTTATAACTTTGATAAATCATTTAAATTAATCCGTAACTCGGATGATTATACTTTGTACATGAAAGTTGCTCAGAACGATGAGAAGAATCCGAATACGCGGTCCGTTCGTCTGCCACATGTCCCTAGCATAGCAAACGTTGAACTTTCCCCCTTTGGTTCATCTGTTTGACAGACGTCCGGAACCGGGAAAACTTTCCCGGATGTTGTCCTCCTTCGCCAGTATCACCTAGCACTGCGTTAGAACACCCCTAGCACCGCTTATTGTCTTGTTATGCATATGTTTGCATGTATTTACTCTTTCTTCCCTTCTTCTCTCCTAGAGACCCCGAGACCGTGTTGATGCTCTGTGATCGACTCACGCCATCGATTTATACTTATCCCCTTTTAGCGGAGCTTCCTGCAAGTCCCCCCCTTTGATCATCCAGATATCGCCCATTCCATTATCTCATGCTTGCATTAGATTTTGCTACTGAAATTGATTGCTCCAATTCTGATGCATAGCCTACTTTTGTAACCTGCTATTGTACCTTACCTGCTTACCCTAAACTGCTTAGTATAGGTTGGTTAGTGATCCATTAGTGACCCCCACCTTGTCCTTGTTGCCCCTGCTTCATCATTGATGCCTCGATCAACGTGATTGATGACCAGAGCCCGACACCTCACATCACATCACGCCCCTTTTGATGCTCGACCCTGCAGAGTTACCATCAAGTGCCGAGGGTGGAACCTCATACATCACTCTTGATGAGATCTCTCAGAGTAGCTATTCGGTCATGGTCAACGAGGGTGGTTCCTCCTTCACCATTCCCGACACGGCTCGTTGCAGTAACACCTCAAGTGTGAACCTCGAGGGTGGTTCCTCTTACGCTCACCTTGATGATTACATCGAGTGGAATCCATCGAGGGTGGTTCCTTGGTTTTCCTTGATGTTTGGACACACGGTTACCTTTGACTTTACATGAGACCATTGTTGAAGTCGGGTTGGCCCCGAGGGGTACTCGCGAGTTGATGAAAGTTAAGCGGCCCTGAGAGCACCCGCGAAGTTTTCCACGTGGCACGGCCGCACTCGGGCCCTTGCCGTAAGTCCACCAGACGGGCCGACGGGTCACATTATCGTGAGTCTCGCCATCTCCGCAAGCCCCCAATGCACTAACAGGTTTGGGTATTTGTTCTCGAGTTGGCTTTGGCCTTTACGCACTAACCACCACGCGAGAATACTTATGGGCCTCGACGTCAGCAAAGATCGCCAAAGCTTTGTCGACGTCCGGCCAAAGAAGGTGGCACGGTCGGATCGTGGCTGGCCATCCGTGGCGGTGCCGGTATACACCTCGCGCAAGAATGACCCGGAGTGTTATGGGCGATGGGCCCAAGACCCCGGAGTGCTTAGGATGTAGACCGACGGGACCTTTCGCTGAGCCTAGGTAGGGCTGCGACGTGTTGATCTTCCGAGGCCGGTCATTGACCCCAGAAAGGTGTGTCCGGCTAGAGTGATCGAGCGTGTTGGGTAACGTGGTGCACCCCGCAGGAAGATATATATTCAATACCGTGTCCACGGTAATGGAAGTTTAGACTTATATCTCGATCTTATATAACTAGAAATGGATACTTGAGATATGTGATGGATATGTGGTCGAGATTGCTTTCCGCAGGATTCGGGAAGGATCTCCGGCGCCGATGTTACAACATGCTTGTTAATTATAAACTGCTATTCTTTACTCTTCTACATGCAGCAAGACGCTTGAGCTGCGTGAAGATGCTAGTCTTCGATGTGCTAGGCCTTCCTCTATTCTCGCATTCTCGCAGCTCATCCACGATACAAACCTTCCATTTGATACCAATACATACTTGGTATAGATCTGATGTTTATGTAGTACTTTGATGAGTACTCACGGTTGCTTTGCTACCCCCTTTTCCCCTTCTTTCTTCTTTCCGGTTGATGCAACCAGATGGTGGATCCCTGGAGCCAAATGCCACCGCCAATGGATGCTACTACATGGAGACCGCCGACCACTGTGAGTATTTTAGGAGGTCCTGTGCAGAGGCCTTGCCTCTTCGATCATTGTTGCTTTTGTGCTAGCCTTCTTAAGGCATCCTTGTTTGACTTATGTCTGTACTCAGATATTGTTCCTTCCGCTGACTCTTGTGTATCGAGCTTATGTATTCGAGCCCTCAAGGCCCCTGGCTTGTAATATAAAGCTTGTTTTATTTTATTTGTGTCTAGAGTTGTGTTGTGATATCTTACCGTGAGTCCCCGATCTTGATCGCATACATTTGCATGTATGATTAGTGTACAATTGAATCGGGGTGTCACACAAGCAAAACTACAAATGGATGTCCTCGAATGGGGAAAATTATGCATTCAGCATGCTCACACAATAAGATAGCAAATAAAACATGTGACAAAGCATGCACATACACTCTAGCATCTATCAAGCAATGGGCGATGGCTAAGTCATCTATATATGAGTATATTGACTTAGGAGTCAAATGAGAACATTTGATCATAGGTCATACTCTTTGTTTAAGCACAAGTGGGGTTACCACTTTTACATAAAGCATTGTTGTGTTCATACCATTAGAGTTGCTTTAGCTCAAATCTTAGAGCAAATCCCCCCTAGATGTGATATCCCCCCTTAGAGGGATGAACTAACCTTGGGTTTTGTCGATGATGACTTCATGTAGATAGTGAATATGTGGATGCTCAATGTTGATGTAAATCGCTTGGAGCAATCCATTGGAGTGAGTTGCACTTTTAATACCTACATGTGTTAGTCCCACAGGAACATGCAAGAATATCCACAGATATAGTGAAACACACATATAATGATGTCCATGAAAACATTAGGTTACCTTGTCCCTTGTCTCACCAACAAGAGGGTTTGTGACTCCATGAACTTGTGCAAGATATGGAAGTTGGTTGTACATGTCCTTGCTAAAATGAATAAGAGTGAAGTTTCTTGGCAGAGTCACCTCAAGAACTCTCTAGTTCTTCTTCTTTGGGATCCACATCAACTTGATGGGAATTCTTGGAGTTGTAGTCGTACTTGATGAAGTAGAACTTGATGTAGTCTTGGGAACCCACTTGACCATGGCCTTAGGAGCTTCTTCAAATGAATCAATCTCTTCTTGAAGCTTGTCCTTGCCTTTTAGCTTGTGGTCTTGTGGTGGAAGATCATCTTGAGCTTGTGTTCCTTGAAGGAAGTGGATCATACTTCTTATTGAGGAACAAACTTCGCCTTGGGGTATTGATCTCCTTTCCACTAACTCCATATTGGCATTGAACTTTCATTCAAAACCAACACCTTGATTCTTTCGGTGCCTTCCTTGCTTGCATACAATTTCCTCAAATTGCTTACTTTTGGCAAGGCTCTTGTAAACACCTTTCTACAATTCCCTTCAAGAAGCTATTTTCTTGCTCAAGTGTAACTTGGCTAAGAGAATCATTAGTGGAATCAAGAGAACTACTAGAAGCAACAATATTGGAATTAACATTGTTATTGTTACTACTAGATGAAGAATATTTCTTGCTCTTATTTCTAGATTTTACTTGAGGCATATAAGTAGACAAGAGTAAACGCTTGGCAATGTAAGAAGAATTGTTCTTTCAAGATCATCATTGATAGCTTTTAGGAACCCATGCTCTTGCTCTATATTTAGCTTCTCAAGCATAGCTTCTCATGAGTTCTTAGGAGCTCTCTATGATCCTCTAGAGTTGTTTCATGAGCTAAATTAAGAGTGTTTAGTTCTTTAGTTAGATGCTCAATCTCCTTCTTATAATTGCCAATGTTTCATCTTGATTAGCATGATTAATAACAATTTCATCAAAGTTTTCATCTCTAGTGTTGTCAACAAGTAAATCATCATCACCTAGAAAATCATCATCATCACTATTGAAATCAACATACTGGGTGTGATACCTTGGGGCCTTTAGCCATGAAGCATCTTACAATTCCTTCATTTGGTGAGTCAAATATGTCGAGGAGTTGGTTGAAACAAGTGCAAGACCGCAACACCTTCATCTTGAGTATATTCGAAGTCAAAGTGATAGCTTCTCTCAGAGTAGTTGTTAGAGTCGACACTGGATACCCATTCACCAACACGAGCTTGATGTCTTCGTCTTGTGTAGCTCTTTGATGACTTGTCCTTCCTTTCTGAATCCTTGCTTCCATGAGAGTGTCTTTGTTCATAATGATCATCTCTGCTCCTTCTCTCTTGGTGGTGATTCTTCTTCTACCTCTCCTCTTAGTTGAATCTTCTCTTCTTGTAGGAGTCGACACTCATTGAGTAGTGTCCAGGTCCTCCATAATTGTAGCAATTACGATCACGATCGAAGATCTTTTGTCATTGTAGGACCTTGACTTGGAGCTTCTCTCCTTGCTTCTATTCCTGTAGAATTTGTTGAAGTTCTTCACCATTAAGATTGATTCTTCATTGAAGACTTGTTTCTCACTTGATGTTGTAGGAGCATCACATGAAGCTTTGTAAGCACCACTTGACTTGGTGTGGAGCTCTTCCTTTCCTTGAGTGACATCTCATGAGCAACAATTCTACCAATGATTTCCCTGGGCTTGAGATCTTTGTAATTGGGCATCATTTGGATTAATGTGCACATGGTGTCATATTTTCCATCCAATGCTCTTAGGATCTTCTTGATGATGAATTTGTCGGTCATCTCTTCGCTTCCTAAGCCGACAATCTCATTTGTGATGAGAGCAAGCCTAGAGTACATCTCACCGACTCCTTCACCATCCTTCATTTTGAACTTGTCAAGTTGACTTTGAAGCACATCCAACCTAGATTCCTTGACGGAATCGGTACCTTCGTGCATATCAACTAAAGTATCCCAAATTTCCTTTACATTCTGCAAGGCGGCTTATTTTGTTGAATTCTTTCTGTTGAAGAGAATATCACAAGCTTGAGCATTATATTGCAACATCTTCAATCCTTCCGATGTCGCTTCATGATCCGGTTTTCTTCGATCCTCGAAGTATTCACCTTGCAAGCCAATGCGCACAATAGCCCAAACGGCAGGGTTATGACCAAGAATATGCATTTTTCATCTTATGCTTCCAACTACCAAAATTAGTACCATCAAAGTAAGGACCTCTACGGTGATACTTTCCCTTCCTAGACGCCATACTCTCCTAGGTTTTGAAACCAAGGCTATGATCACCAAAGCTATGGAAATCAAGGCAAATGGAGACCAAAGCTCTAATACCACTTGTAGGATTGAAAGTAGGTCTAGAGGGGGGTGATTAGACTACTTGACCAAATAAAAATCTAGCTGTTTCCCACTTTTAGTTGTTGGTAGATTTTAGCAACTAGTACAAGTCAAGCAATCAACCTACACATGCAATTCTAAGAGTATAGCAGCGAAAGTAAAACATCGATATGAAGGTAAAGGGAAGGAATTGGAGAGTGCAAACTAATGAAGACACAGAGATTTTTGGCGTGGTTCTGGCAGGTGGTGCTATCGTACATCCATGTTGATGGAGACTTCAACCCACGAAGGGTAATGGCTGCGCGAGTCCATGGAGGGCTCCACCCATGAAGGGTCCACGAAGAAGTAACCTTGTCTATCCCACCATGGCCATCACCCACAAAGGACTTGCCTCACTCGGGTAGATCTTCACGAAGTAGGCGATCTCCTTGCCCTTACAAACTCCTTGGTTCAACTCCACATCATGTCGGAGGCTCCCAAGTGACACCTAACCAATGTAGGAGACACCACTCTCCAAAAGGTAATAGATGGTGTGTTTATGATGAACTCCTTGCTCTTGCGCTTCAAATGATAGTTCCCCAACACTCAACTCTCTCTCACAGATCTGGATATAGTGGAAAGAAGATTTGAGTGGAAAGCAACATGGGGAAGGCTAGAGATCAAGATTCTTGTGGTAGGATTGGAATATCTTGGTATCAACACATGAGTAGGTGGTTCTCTTAGAAAATGTTTGCTAGAAGTGTAGGCACATTCTGATGGCTCTCTCACTATTGGAGAAGGGGTGGAGGGTATATATAGCCTCCACACAAAGTCCAACAGTTACACACATTTGACCCAACTCGGTCAGACCGATTCAGTTCAAAATGTGAATGTTAGGAATCTCAGGACTGGCTAGAACAACTCGTGTGACTGATGTGCTAGGGCTTAGGGCAATCAACTCTGATCAACTCAAGGAGACTGAAGTGAAGCAATAGGACAATAGAGCTAATGTCAAGCAAACTTGGCGTGACTGACAGACTCGACTCGTGAGACCAAAAGAGGGCAACATGTCACAGGAGAATGTAAGGCCATCTCGGTGAGACCGAGATCCGACGGTGTGACCGAACTGTTAGGGTTTTTGCAAAGGGCTATGTCAAATGAACTCGATCGGTGGTGCCGGATAGGATATTTCGTGGGGCCAAGTTTGACTTTGGGTTTTGGACATATGTGGAATGAGATAGTGGTTGAGGGCTTTGGAGCAATATCACAAAGCATTTTGAGCAAGTAGACCATAAAGAAACACCTCATCCCCTTTAATACTATTGGCTTTTTCTCAGGACTCAATGTGATCTTGGATCACTAAAATATAAATGAAGAGTCTTGAGCTTTTGCCAATGTGTGTCCTTAGCATTTTGACGGGTCCACATTTCTAGTCCATGCCATGCCATTCATTGAACTATCTAAAATATTCAACTTGAATGGATATTAGTTCAAGGAGCTATATGTTGTTATGAATTACCAAAACCGCCCGGTATTAGTGGCACTTTCAATCAGGTAATTATTTCAACTCAAACACAAGGTCTCCTTTAGGTGAAGGAGGACTACCTAGAGTTTCAACAGCAAAATGTGTTTGAGAATAGGTGATTGATAAAATAACATCTTATCTATTTCATTTCTTTTGTTCAAGTGCATATCCTTTTCATGGTCTAGCAAATATTGTTCCAGCGGATTGATAAGAGGTATGACAGCAGAAGCAAGACAAATTATTTCATCTTTACTAGGTAATTCTTTATCATGAGGTTGCCTATGAAACTTAGAGAAATTAAACTCATGGGACACATCACCAAAGTTAACACCGAAGGTTTCTTTATTGCAATCTATCTTAGCATTAACAGTGTTCAAGAAGGGTCTACCAAATATTATGGGACAAAAATCATCTTGTGGATAACCAAGAACTAGAAAATCAGTAGGGTATTTTATTTTTCCACACAAGACTTCAACATCTCTGACAATCCCAAGTGGTGTAATGGTGTCTCTGTTTGCAATTTTAATAGTAACATCAATATCTTCTATTTCAAAGATGTGCAATATCATTCATAATTTCTTGGTATAAAGTAAAAGGGATAGCACTCACACACCCAAATCACATAAACCATGATAACAATGATCTCCTATTTTAACCGAGACAACATGCATGCCAACAATGGGCTTATTCTTATCTTTAGTATATGGCTTAGCAATTCTAGCAGCTTCATCACAGAAATAAATAACATGCCCATCTATATTATCAACCAAGAGATCTTTAACCATAGCAATACTAGGTTATACTTTAATTTGTTCAGAGGGTCTGGGTGCTCTAATATTACTTTTGTTAACCACAGATTGAACTTTACCATGTTCCTTTATCCTAAGGGGAAAACGTGTTTTTTCAATATAAGCAGTAGGCACAACTGGATCAACATTGTAAATGATAGTTTCATCTTTAATTATAATCGTCTCCTCAATCTTTTCTTTAACAGGGGGATGATATTTAAACCATTTCTCCTTAGGGAGATCAACATGAGTAGCAAATGATTCACAAAAGAGGCTACTATTTTAGAGTCAAGTCCATATTTAGTGTTAAACTTGTGAAAAGCATCAATATCCATAAAAGATTTAACATAATCGAACTTAAGTGTTATACCTGATTCATTACCTTTGTAGAGTTCCCAATCTTCAGAGTTGCGTTTAATTCTTTCAAGAAGGTCCCACCTGAATTCAATAGTTTTGTTCATAAAAGAGCCAATCAAGAAGAATCAAGCATGGTTTGATTATCATGAGAAAGCCGAGCATAAAAATTTCAGAAGATAATTTATTTTGAGAGCTCATGATTGAGGCATGTATACATCATATATTTAAGCCTCCCCAGGCTTGAGCGATGCTTTCTCCTTCATGAGGCCAAAAATTATATATATAATTCCGATCACAATGAACTAGATGCATAGGATAAAACTTTTTGTGAAATTCCAATTTCAATCGATTCTAATCCCAAGCTCCAATATCATCACATAGCCTATACCATGTTAATGCTCCTCCCAAAGATAAAGGAAAAACTTTTTAACTTCATCTCCGCAAACCCGCAAGCTTAAATAATCCACAAACTTCATCCACATAGATTAGGTGCATATCAGATATAGTGTTCCATCTCCCGCATAAGGATTAGCTAGCGCTTTCTATCATACCCAAAGGAATCTCATAATTTTTTCCAAGAGGTTGAGGAGCAACTCCCGGTGCTTCCTGGCCGAGGTGAAGATACCCCTAACAAACCCCTCAAGGATTGTTTTCCATAGTAACAAGTAATAGTACATTTCAGCACGTAATATAAATTTTTCCTTACCAAATTCCACTCACCAAAAGCGCTTCACTCCCCGGCAATGGTGCCAGAAAAGAGCCTTGATGTGACGCCCGGATAACTAAGCTACAGTGATCCCCTGCTAATGATGCCACGTCACCTCGCCATCGTTGATAAACTCTAGATAATTCAAAACCAAAACAAATTCAAAATTTAATTAAAGGAAAACAATAAAAGTTTTCAAACATTAAAATAAAAATGTTCGATTTGTACTAAATATTACATAGATAATTATGGTGTAGAGGACACAACTTTATAAAATGCATAAATATTTTAAACTGAATTAAAACAGAAGAGAAAATAAATAAACAGTGACAAAACAGTTATTCAAATGCTTTAAAATAATAAACAATTTAAAACTATTTTATTTCGGTGCTAAACGGTTTGTGGTAGTCGCATAAATTGTAACACTATTTTAGGTGTCACTTTTGAAGTTTTTGGAAACTAAAATAAAACAAATAAGAACTAAAAGAATAAATAAAAGAAAAGAGAAAATAAACAAAAAAATAAAAGAGACAAAGACCCCCCATCCCCCCGGGCTGTTCGCCCACCAAAGCTAACACCCGTCCGACCCACCTGCTCCCTAGTGGCCTACTTAGCTACCAACCCACCCCAAACCCTATCTCCCACAATCCCCACTTCCCCACTCTTCCTCACATTTCTCGACCCAAATCGATCGATCGGGCGCCTGCCGCCGCTCGAGAGCCACCTCGCCGAGCCTCCGCCACCACCTCGCCACCGCCACTCGCCTCTATCCTCCCTCGCCGGACTACTCGCCCTCGCCCCTCAACGGCTTCACCGAGCTCGCCACAACCTCGCAACGTGGGGTAAGGACCCCGAACCCCCTCCTGCTTCTTCGCCGCTTCCCGCCGCTTAGTCGCTGTTGTTACATACATGCTAGCCGCCTGTCCGTTCACCGCTGCTATGGATCGCCTCACTGGT
Source organism: Aegilops speltoides (assembly GCA_021437245.1). Lineage (NCBI taxonomy): Eukaryota > Viridiplantae > Streptophyta > Magnoliopsida > Poales > Poaceae > Aegilops > Aegilops speltoides. Next base: position 11,248 of record JAHHZJ010004014.1, on the reverse strand, counting down.
CCGCTTTGAGGTTGCCTCGCCGCCCTTCCTCGCCTCACTCCGCTCACCCACGGCTCCTCACGCTGCAATCACCGACCGCTCAGTAGCTTGCGGCCACCTCGCCAGCGCCGCGCGCCCATCGAGCACCCACGGCCTCATCCGCCACGCACCCCATCGCCGCCAGGCTCTCGATCCGCCGCCTTTTTCCATCTCGCGGCGGTCCCGCTGCTGCAGACAAGACATGCAGCCCTGCCCTCAAGGCTGCATTACCGCTTGTCGCGGTGGGCCGACGCCCATCGCCCCTCTGTCGACCTGGCGGTGCCCCGCCGCCTCCAGCGCCTGCTAGCCCGAACTGCCAAGGCTCGCCCACGACAATGGCCCAGCCTCAACATTTTTATTAAAAAATGAATTAAAATAAATAAATTATTAATTAATTAATTAGTTAATTAATTTCTAACTAAACTAATTAAACCTAATTAATCTACTAACTAATCTACTTAACCCGTTAGTTAATTAGACACCTATGACATGTGGGACCTAGTGGTCTGTCAGACTAGTCAAAGTCCACAGCTAATCACGACGCCATGATGATGTCATAAAAGCAATTTCGATTTGAAATAATCTGTTAATTCTAGAAAATGATTTAAAACTTTAGAAAATAATATAAAATAAACCATAGCTCGGATGGAAAAACTTTGTACATGAAAGTTGCTCAGAACGACGAGACTAACTGGCACGCACTCTGCTCGTCCGCCACACATCCCTAGCATAGCTTAACTTGCAACATTTCACCTTTGGTCGACTGTTCGAAAACACGAAACATCGGGATACTTTCCCTGATGTTTCCTTTCGCCGATATCACATACTATCGCTGTAGGGCACACCTAGCACCGTATTGCCATGTTATGCTTTGTGATGCTTTGATTGCTCTATTATTTATTGTGTTTCCTTCCGCTATTCTTTCCTAGAGACCTCGAGACCGCCATGCACCCCATCCGACTACGGTGTTGATGACCCCTCCTTGTTAGAGCAACCAGCAAGCCCCCTTGATCACCAGATATCGCTTATTCTACCTCTATCGCTTGCATTAGAGTAGTGTAGCATGTTACTATTTCGATTAATCCTATTCGCTGCATAGCCTCTCATTGTTGTTACATCTGCTGATACCTTACCCGCAATCCTAAATGCTTAGTATAGGATGCTAGTTTATCCGTAGTGGCCCTACATTCTTGTCGGGCCATGCTATACTATCGGTCTGTGATCACTGGAGGTGATCACGGTATATACTATACATACATACTATTCGTGGTGACTAAAGTCGGGTTGGCTCTGAGTACCCGCAAGTGATTTTGATGTGGGGGCCGGAAGGACAGTGGCTCCATCCCGGTAGAGGCGGGCCTCGTTCCCCGACGGCCCCGATCGTTACTTTGTGGCAGAGCGACAGTAAGTGTTGAGACCACCTAGAGAGAGGTGGGCCCGCCTCGTCGTCGCCTCAGCTACTTCAAAATAACACGCTTAACGAGATCTTGGTATTTGATCCGAGTCCGCTATTGGCCTATACGCACCAACCAACCACGGGAAAGATATGGGCACTCGGCGCCGTGGTATCAACCAAAGCCTTCGTGACGTTAGCGATCGAGCAGCGCCGCACCGGATTGGACTTGAACGCGGCACTTGTATTAAGAGGGCTAGGTCTGCTCCGCCTGCTCGCAACGCAGTGTGAGCAATGGGCGATGGGCCTGCACTTCGCAAGATAGGATTTAGACCGCGGTCACCTCTCTCACAGCCTAGGTGGGGCTGCGACGTGTTGATCTTCCAAGGCCGCATGACCCAGAAAGTGTGTGTGCCAAAGGATCGAGTGTGTTGGGTTATGTGGTGCACCTCAGGGAAGTTTATCTATTCAATAGCTGTGATCTTCAAGAGCAGGACGACTTGGAGTTGTACCTTGACATTATGACAACTAGAACCAGCCATTTAATAAAACACACCTGCATAAGTTCCACAAACAACCCGTGATCGCTTCCATGTGTGCACGAGGGAGCATCACCGGTAGGATTATGCTATGCGATGCTACTTGAGGACTGCAATCTACTCTTCTACATGCTGCAAGACGGAGGCTGCCGAGCGTAGTCTTCGATAGGACTAGCTATCCCCTCTTATTCTCGCATTCTCAGCTCACCCACCGATATTGCCTCTTACACATATACCCATGCATATGTAGTGTAGATCCTTGCTTGCGAGTACTTTGGATGAGTACTCACGGTTGCTTTTCTCCCTTTCCCCTTTCTTTCTTCCCGGTTGTCCCAACCAGATGCCGGAGCCCAGAGCCGATGCCACCGTCGACGATGACTCCTACTACACCGGAGGTGCTCATTACTACGCAGGTCACCGACGATTTACTGTGAGTAGTTTAGGAGGATCCGTGCAGAGGCCTCGGCCTCTTCGACCAGATCCCGCTTTGTGCTAGCCATCTTATGGAAACTTGTTTAACTTATGTCTCATTTCAGATATTGTTGCTTCACGACTCGCCTATGATCGAGCACTTGTATTCGAGCCCTCGAGGCCCCCGGCTTGTATTATGATGCTTGTATGACTTATTTTATTTGTAGAGTTGTGTTGTGATATCTTCCCGTGAGTCCTCGATCTTGATCGTATACATTTGCGGTATGATTAGTGTACGATCAATTGGGGGCGCTACACTTGATGACCCACAAGTTTAGGGATCAATCTAGTCCTTCGATAAGCAAGAGTGTCAAACCCCACGAGGAGCGTATGAAATGACAAGCGCCAAGAAGGTATTTTCTCGCAGTAATCGGAATTATCGGGAATGTATAGCTTGGTACCAATATAATTTGTAACAAGTGACAACTAGCAAAAGTAACAATAAGCGATAAAGGTAGCCCTATGCTTCCCTGAGAAAAGGACAAGCCGGAACAATCTCTTATAATAAGCAAAACATTCTCTAGGACACATCGAACTTCATCTAGTCACTTTCATCATGTTGATTTGATTCGCTTGCTACTTTGATAATATGATACGGGTGGTTCTGTGCTTGGGTGATGTTCTTACTTGAACAAGCCTCCCACTTATGATTAAACCTCTCGCAAGCTTCCGCAACTACGAAAAAGAATTAAGATAGAATCTAACCATAGCATTAAACATATGGATCCAAATCAACCCCTTATGGAATAGCGATAAACTAGGGTTTAAGCTTTTGTCACTCTAGCAACCCATCATCTCATAACTACTCCACAATGCATTCCCTTAGGCCCAAAGATGGTGAAGTGTCATGTAGTCGACGCTCACATAACACCACTAAGGGAATCACAACATACACATCCTAAAAATATAGCAAATACCAAATTCACATGATTACTTATGACAAGATTTCTCTCATGTCCTCAAGAACAAAAGCAACTACTCACAAATCATATTCATGCCCAAGATCGGAGGGATATTAAATAGCATATTAGATCTGAACATATAATCTTTCACCAAATAAACCAACTAGCATCAACTATAAGATGTAATCAACACTACTATCACCCAGAGGTACCAATATGAGGTTTTGATACAAAGATTGAACACAAGAGATGAAGTGGGGTTTTGAGATGAGATGATGCTGGTGAAGATGTTGACAAAGATTGATCCTCCCACGATGAGAGGGTTGTTGGTGATGATGATGGCTTTGATTTTCCTCCCGAGGGAAGTTTTCCTGATGAATCGCCCCGTCGAGAGCAAAAGTTTCGCCCTAAGTTCCGCCGAGACGGCGATGCTCCATCCCAAAAGTCATCCCTTATTTTTTTTCTAGGGTAAATGAGATGACATACCAAAAGATGGGCACATGGGTGGCCCCTATACTTTTTTTGCTCCATCATTTTTATTTATTCAAAAAAATCTTTGTAAAATTTCAGCTCATTTGAAGATGTGCGAATAGGTATCTCCGACATAGCTTTTTCAGTCCAAAATTCCAATGCCAAGCAATCTCCTCTTTGTGTAAACTATGCATATTATGAGATAAAAGGCATTAGAATTGCCCCACAAAGTGTTATATTGATTGAAAACACTATAAATAACAACAAGAAAACATGATGCAAAATGGATGTATCATGCAATCAACCAAATGACAACATCACCGAATCGCCCATGCGCCAAGAAGCAACCAAACATGTGAAAGAAATAAGGATCGACACACCCACCTCTTCAAATAGAGCACACAAAATGACCAAAAGAAACGGCTCACCTAGAATTCATACACGCCAACCGTAACAACCGGGTAGCACACGAAGGGGGTCAGAGTGCCCTAAGAGGCCATGCGACGATAAAAGACGACTTCTCCGGACGCTTTCCCATCAAAGCTCAAACTTCCGCCATCGCCGCCATCTTGAGGGGCCGACGATGGTCAGCCAGGCTCAAACCACCCCACGACGGGTCAACAAGATACCCAGAAGCCGCCCATTCGATGGGAAAGAAGCAAGGTGGAGCTAGTATGGATCAAGAGAGAGAGAGAGAGAGAGTCGCAGGAATAAAAATAGAAGAATATGAGAGGTGGTGCCGAATCCACCAAGCACACGATGAGCTTGTAAGCAACTCAATAGCGCATGGCAACCGACCTACACATCCCATCCCGCATGAGGTAGTCCAACACAATACAACACATGAAGGAAATATGCCCTAGAGGCATTATTCTCCGCTCCAAAATATTTGTCTTTCTAGAGATTTCAACAAGTGACTACATACGGAGCAAAATGAGTGAATCTACACTCTAAAATATGTCTACATACATCCGTATGTTGTGCCCATTTGAAATGCCTAGAAAGACAAGTGTTTTGGAACGGAGGGAGTAGTTATTATTTATTTCCTTATTTCATGATAAATGTTTATTATTCATGCTAGAATTGTATTAACCGAAAACATAATACATGTGTGAATACATAGACAAACGTAGTGTCACTAGTATGCCTCTACTTGACTAGCTCGTGAATCAAAGATGGTTAAGTTTCCTAGCCATGGACAAAAGAGTTGTCATTTGATTAACGGATCACATCATTAGGAAAATGATGTGATTGACATGACCCATTCCGCTAGCCTAGCACTTGATCGCTTAGTATGTTGCTATTGCTTTCTTCATGACTTATACATGTTCCTCAGAACTATGAGATTATGCAACTCCCGCTTGTCGGAGGAACACTTTGGGTGCTACCAAAAGTCACAACGAATTGGGTGATTATAAAGGAGTACTACAGGTGTCTCCAAAGGTACATGTTGGGTTGGCGATTTCGAGATTAGGTTTTGTCACTCCGATTGTCTGGAGAGGTATCTCGGCCCTCTCGGTAATGCACATCACTATAAGCCTTGCAAGCAATGTAGCTAATGAGTTAGTTACGTAATGATGCATTACGAACGAGTAAAGAGACTTGTCGGTAATGAGATTGAACTAGGTATTGATACCGACGATCGAATCTCGCAAGTAACATACCGATGACAAAGGAACAAAGTATGTTGTTATGCGGTTCGACCGATAAAAGATCTTCAGAGAATATGTAGGAGCCAATATGGGCATCCAGGTTCCGCTTATTGGTTATTGACCAAGAATAGTTCTAGGTCATGTCTACATAGTTCTCGAACCCGTAGGGTCCGCACGCTTAAGGTTTTGATGACAGTTTTATTATGAGTTTATGAGTTTTGATGTATCAAGAAGTTCGCAGTCCCGCATGAGATCTGGGACATGACGAGGAGTCTCAAATGGTTGAGACGAAAGATCGATATATTGACGCACTATATTCGAGTTCGGAAAGGTTCCGAGTGATTCGGTATTTTTGGAGTACCAGAGAGTTACGGGAATTCAGATTGGACCTCAATGGGCCATACGGGAAAGGAGAGAAAGGGCCAAGGGGTGGCCGCATTCTCCCTTGACTAGTCCGAATTGACTAGGAGGGGGGCGCCAAAATCCAAATCGAGCCCGAGCTCATCTCAAGACGCGCGCCACCAAAAAATCAAAATAAATACTAAAATTCAAAATTCAAAAATTTGGGGTGGTGGACAATTTTGCGTGAGGCGCCCACTTTAAACATTTAGACTTATGTGCAGCTCAAAGAAAAAGACAAATCGAGGTCCGTAAAATGTGTACTGCTCATATAATCGCTTTGGTCCGATTTGTCTTTTTTGCCGAGAGCTGCACATAAGTCCAAATGTTTTCAAAATTGGGGCGCACTCACGATCAAATTGTCCACCACCTCAATTTTTTCGAATTTTTTAATTTGTCTGAATTTTTACAATTTTTTTGAATGGGTGCAGATCCGCACCGAACGCCAAGACTCGGGGCGCCTTCCTTCCTTCTCCTTCTCTTTCCCTTTCCTTCTCTCCTACTCCTACTACATGGAAGGGTTCCTAGTTCTATTAGAAAGGGGGAATCTTACCCCTGGGAGTAGGACTCCCTAGGGCGCCGCCATAGAGAGGGCCGCCCTCCCTCCTCCACTCCTTTATATACGGGCAGGGCCACCCCATAGACACACAAGTTGATCTACGGATCGCTCCTTAGCCGCAGCGTGCCCTCCACCATATTCCACCTCGGTCATATCGTCGCAGAAGTTTAGGCGGCCTCGCGCCAAGAGAGCATCATCATCGCCACCACGCCGTCAGGTCGACGGAACTCATCCCCGCTTTGCCGGATCGGAGCCCGGGATCGCCATCGAGCTGAACGGTGTCCGAACTCGAGGTGCCGACGCTCGGTGCTTGATCGATCGGATCGCGAAGACGACGACTACATCAACCGCTACAGTTAACGCCCGCTTACGGCCCACGAGGGTACGCGGACAACACTCTCCCTCTCGCTGCTATGTCATCACCATGATCTTGCGGTGCGTAGGAATTTTTTGAAATTACCACGCTCCCCAACCGTGGCATCCGAGCCTAGGTTTTATGCGCTGATGTTATATGCACGAGTAGAACACAAGTGACTTGTGGGATATAAGTCATACCGCTACCAAAGATGTCATACTTTGTTCGGCGGTATTGTGAGATGAAGCGCCCGACCGACATTACGCCAGACGCTTTACGCGAGACTGGTTTCACCATTATGAGCACTCGTGCTTAAAGGTGGTCTGGCGGTCTCGTCTCTCTCACTTTAGCCGAACCGAAAAGTGGCTACGCCTCGTCCTTGCGGGTTAAAACAACACTAACTTGACGAACTATCGCTGTGGTTTTTGATGCGAGGTAAGAACGGTTCTTGCTAAGCCCGTGAGCAGCCACGTAAAATTTGCAACAAAGTAGAGGACGCCTAACTTGTTTTTGCAGGCATGTTGTGATGTGATATGGTCAAGACGTGATGCTATATTTTATTGTATGAGATGATCATGTTTTGTAACCGGTTATCGCAATCGGCAGAGTCATATGGTTGTCGCTTATTGTATGAAATGCAATGCTCAGAATTGCTTTTACTTTATCACTAAGCGTAGCGATAGTCGAGAAGCAATAGACGGCGAAACGACAACGATGCTACGATGGAGATCAAGGTGTCGCTACGGTGATTTATGGTAATCATGACGGTGTCATGGAGATGGAGATCACAAGCACAAGATGATGATGGCCATATCATATCACTTATATTGATTGCATGTGATGTTTATCTTTATGCATCTTATCTTGCTTTGATTGACGGTAGCATTTTAAGATGATCTCTCACTAATTATCAAGAAGTGTTCTCCCCGAGTATGCACCGCTGCTAAAGTTCGTCGTGCCTGCACACCACATGATGACCGGTGTGATAAGCTCTACGTCCATCTACAACGGGTGCAAGCCGCTTTTGCACACGCAAATACTCAAAGTTAAACTTGACGAGCCTAGCATATGCAGATATGGCCTCGAAGACGGAGACCGAAAGGTCGAGCGTGAATCATATAGTAGATATGATCAACATAGTGATGTTCACCATTGAAAACTACTCCATCTCACGGATGATCGGTTATGGTTTAGTTGATTTGGATCACGGATCACTTAGATGACTAGAGAGATGTCTGCTAAAGGGAGTTCTTAAGTAATATGATTAATTGAACTTAAATTTATCATGAACTTAGTCCCGTAGTATTTTGCAAATTATGTTGTAGATCAATAGCTTGCTTGTTGCTTTCATATGTTTATTTTAATATGTTCCTAGAGAAAATTGTGTTGAAAATGTTAGTAGCAATGATGCGGATTCGATCCATGATCCGAGGTTTATCCTCATTGTCGCACGTAAGAATTATGTCCTTAATGCACCGCTAGGTGACAGACCTATTGCAGGAGCATATGCGTAGTTATGAACGCCTGCTAGCTCAAATGATGACTACTTGATAGTTTAGTGCACCATGCTTAACGGCTTAGAATCGACTTCAAAGACGTTGAACGCCATGGACCATATGAGATGTTCCAGAGTTGAAGTTAATATTTCAAAGAAATACCGAGTTGAGAGATATGAAGTCTCCAACAAGTTCTATAGCTAAAAGATGGAGGAGAATCGCTCAACTAGTGAGCATGTGCTCAGATTGTCTGGGTACTTCAATCGCTTGAATCAAGTGGGAGTTAATCTTCCAGATAAGATAGTGATTGACAGAATTCTTTAGTCACCATCACTAAGTTACTAGAACTTCGTGATGAACTATAGTATGCAAGGGATGACGAAAACGATTCCCAAGCTCTTCGTGATGTTGAAATCGACGAAGGTAGAAATCAAGAAAGAGCATCAAGTGTTGATGATTGACAAGACCACTAGTTTCAAGAAAAGGGCAAAGGGAAAGAAAGGAAACTTCAAGTAGAATGGCAAACAAGTTGTCACTCCCATGAAGAAGACCAAAGCTGGACCAAAGCCTGAAACCGAAAGTGCTTAATCGCAAAGGAAATGGTCACCGAAGCGGAAATGCCCTCAATATTTGGTGGATAAGAAGGATGGCAAAGTGAACAAAGGTATATTTGATATACAAGTTATTGATGTGTGCCTTACTAGTGTTTATAGTAGCCCTTGAGTATTTGATACTTGTTCGGTTACAAGATTAGTAACTCAAAACAGAGTTACGTAATAAACAGAGACTAGTTGAAGGAAAGTGACGATGAGTGTTGAAGTAGTTCCAAGATTGATATGATCATCATCGCACACTCCCTATACTTTCGGATTAGTGTTAAACCTAAATAAATGTTATTTGGCGCTTATGCTGAGCATGAATATGATTTGATCGTGTTTATTGCAACCGTTATTCATTTAAAATCACAGAATAATTGTTGTTCGCTTACATGAATAAAACCTTCAATGGTCATACACCCAATGAAAATAGTTTGTTGGATCTCGATCGTAGTGATACACATATTCATAATATTGAGGCCAAAAGATGCAAAGTTAATAATGATAGTGCAACTTATTTGTGGCAATCGCCGCTTGGGTCATATCGGTAAAGCGATGAAGAAACTCCATAAAGATGGATTTTCGAATCACTTGGTTATGAATCATTTGATGCTTATGTAACCGCGCCTTTTGGGCAAGATGACTAAAACTCCGCTTTCGAACAATAGAACGAGCTACTAACTTATTGGAAATAATACATACCGATGTATGCGCATCAATGAGTATGAAGGCTCGTGGCAAGTATCGTTATTTTCCGACCTTCACAAGATGATTTGAGCAGATATGGGTATATCTACTTGATGAAACATAAGTCCGAAATAGTTGAAAGGTTCAAAGAATTTCAGAGTGAAGTGGAAAATCATCGTAATAAGAAAATAAAGTTTCGCGATCCGATCAGAGAGATGAATATTTGAGTTACGAAGTTTGGTCTTCAATTAAAACAATGTGGAATAGTTTCACAAACTCACGCCACCCGAACACCACAACGTTATGGTGTGTCCGAACGTCAGAATCGCACTTTTATTGGATATGGTGCGATCTATGATGTTTCTTACGATTTACCACTATTATTTTGGGGTTATGCATTAGAGACAAATGATTCACGCTAAAAGGGCACCATCTAAACTGCTGAGACGATACCATATGAATCGTGGTTTAGCAAGAAACCCAAGTTGTCGCTTTCTTGAAGTTTGGGGCTACGATGCTTATGTGAAAAAGTTTCATCCTCGATAAGCTCAAACCCAAATCGGAGAAGTGCGCCTTCATAGAATACCCAAAGGAAATCATGGGTACACCTTCTATCACAGATCCAAGGCAAGATATTCGCTGTTAAATGGATCCTTTCTAGAGAAGGAGTTTCTCTCGAAAGAAGTGAGGGAGGAAAGTAGAACTTGATGAGGTAATCGACTCTTCTCCTAATTGGAAAACAGTTCATCATCGAAATCGGCCCAGTGATTCCTACACCAATTAGTGAGGAAGCTAATGATGATGATCATGAAACTTCGATCAAGTTACTACAGTATCCTCAGAGGTCTTCCAGAGTATGATCCGCACTAAAGTGGTACGGTAATCCTATTCTGAAAGTCATGTTACTAGACCATGATAAACCTATGAACTATGAGGAAGCAATGATGAGCCCAGATTCCGCGAAATGGCTTGAGGCCATAAAATCTGAGATATGATCCATGTATGAGAACAAAGTATGGACTTTGATTGACTTGCTCGATGATTAGCAAGCCATGTTAAATAAATGGATCTTCAAGAGGAAGACGGACACTAATAGTAGTGTTACTATCCACTAAGCTCGACTTGTTGCAAAAGGTTTTCAACAAGTTCAAGGTGTTGACTACAATGAGATTTTCTCAACTCAGAGCGATGCTTAAGTCTGTCTCAATCATGTTAGCAATTGCCACATTTTATGAAATCTGCAAATGGATGTCAAAACCGCATTCCTTAATGGTTTTCTTAAAGAAGAGTTGTATATGATGCAACCGAAGGTTTTGTCAATCCTAAAGGTGCTAATAAAATGTGCAAGCTCCAAATGATCCATCTATGGATCGGTGCAAGCATCTCGAGTTGAATATACGCTTGATAAAGTTGATCAAAGATATAGTTTTATACAGCACTTATGTGAAGCCTCAGATTTACAATAAAGTGAGTGGAGCACTACAACCTTTCTGATTAGTATATGTGATTGACATATTGTCGATCGTAAATGATGTAGAATTTTTGGAAAGCATAAAGGAGTGTTTGAAAGGAGTTCTTTAAAAGAAAGACCTTGTAGAAGCTATTTATATATTAAGCATCAAGATCTATTGAGATAGATCAAGACGCTTGATAAGATTTTTAATGAGTACATACTCTTGACAAGATTTTGAAATAGTTCAAAATGGAACA
>JAHHZJ010004013.1:0-48875 GCA_021437245.1 Aegilops speltoides | reverse complement strand
TTAAGGAATGCAGTTTTGACATCCATTTGCCAGATTTCATAATCATAAAATGCGGCAATGCTAACATGATTCAGACAAACTTAAGCACCGCTACATGTGAGAAAGTCTCATCGTAGTGAACTCCTTGAAATTGTCGAAAACCCTTTGCAACAAGTCGAGCTTTATAGATAGTAACATTACCATCAGCGCCAGTCTTCTTGAAAATCCATTTATTCTCTATGGGTCGCCGATCATCGGGCAGATCCACCAAAGTCCACACTTTGTTCTCATACATGGATCCTATCTCAGATTTCATGGCCTCAAGCCATTTATCGGAATCTAGGCTCATCATAGCTTCTTCATAGTTCGTAGGTTCATCATGGTCAAGTAACATGACCTCCAGAACAGGATTACCGCACCACTCTGGTGCGGATCGTGCTCTGCCAGGCCTACGAGGTTCTATAGCAACTTGATCTATAGTTTCATGATCTTTATCATTAGCTTCCTCTCTAGTTGGTGTCGGCATCACGGGAACAGATTTCTCAGATGAGCTACTTTCCAAATTGAGAGCAGGAACAATTACCTCATCAAGTTCTACTTTCCTCCCACTCACTTCTTTCGAGAGAAACTCCTTCTCTAGAAAGGTTCCGTTCTTAGCAACAAATATCTTGCCTTCAGACTTGTTGTAGAAGGTGTACCCAATTGTTTCCTAGGGTATCCTATGAAGACACATTTCTCCGATTTGGGTTCGAGCTTATCGGGCCGAAGCTTTTTGACATAAGCATCGCATTCCCAAACTTTAAGAAACGACAGCTTAGGTTTGTTCCCAAACCACAGTTCATACGGTGTCGTCTCAACGGATTTTGATGGTGCCCTGTTTAAAGTGAATGCAACTGTCTCTAATGATTAACCCCAAAATGACAGTGGTAAATCGGTAAGAGACATCATAGATCGCACCATATCTAATAAAGTGCGGTTACGACGTTCGGACACACCATTACGCTGTGGTGTTCCAAGTGGCGTGAGTTGTGAAACTATTCCACATTGTTTTAAATTAAGGCCAAACTCAGAACTCAAATATTCTCCTCCACGATCAGATCAGAAACTTTATTTTCTTGTTACGATGATTCTCTACTCACACCAAAATTTTGAACTTTTCAAATGTTTCGCACTTGTGTTTCATTAAGTAGATATACCCATATCTGCTCAAATCATCCGTGAAGGTTAGAAAATAACGATACCCGCCACGAGCATCAACACTCATTGGACCGCATACATCGGTATGTATTATTTCCAATAAGTCACTAGCTCGATCCATTGTTCCAGAGAACGGAGTTTTAGTCCTCTTGCCCATAAGGCACGGTTCGCAAGTATCAAATGATTCCAAAAGTCCATCTTTATGGAGTTTCTTTATGCGCTTTATACCGATATGACCCAAACGACATTGCCACAAATAAGTTGCACTATCATTATCAACTTTGCATCTTTTAGCATCAATATTATGAATATGTGTATCATCACGATCAAGATTCAACAGAAAATAGACCACTCTTTAAGGGTGCATGACAATAAAAGATATTACTCATATAAATAGTGTTGGGGAACGTAGTAATTTCAAAAAATTTCCTACGCACACGCAAGATCATGGTGATGCATAGCAACGAGAGGGGAGAGTGTTGTCTACGCACTCGAGACCAAGCGAAGCGCTGACGCAACGAGAGGAAGTAGTCGACATCCTCCCGTCCAACCGATCCAAGCACCGCATTCGCACCTCCGAAGTTCTTGACACGCTGCAGCTCGATGACGCACCTCGATCTCCGATCCAGCAGAGGTGCGGGAGGAGTTCCATCAGCACGACAGCAGTGGTGACGATCTTGATGTTCTCTCGTCAGCAGGCTTCGCCAAGCACCGCTACAATATGATCGAGGTGTAATATCATGGAGGGGGGCACCACACACGGCTAAGGAACGATCAATGATCAACTTGTGTGTCTATGGGGTGCCCCCTACCCCCGTATATAAAGGAGAGGAGGAGGAGGGCCGCCTCTACTATGGCGCTACTGGGAGTCCTACTCCCACCGAGTAGGATTCCCTTCCTAGTCCAACTAGGAGACCTTCCATGTATTAGGAGTAGGAGACTAGGAAGGGAAGAGAGAGGAAAGGAAGGAGGGGGTGCGCCCTCCCCTTAGTCCACCCGGACTAGGGCAAGGGGGGTGCGCGCTTACCCTAGGCAGCCCTCTTTTCCCGTATGGCCCATAAGGCCCAATACTTCTCCCGGCGAATTCCCGTAACTCTCCGCATTCGATAAATACCAATGACTCGAACCTTCCAACTCCAATATAGTCGCCCAATATATCGATCTTTACGCCTCGACCATTTCGAGACTCCTCGTCATGTCCCCGATCTCATCCGGACTCAACTCCTTCGTACATCAAAACTCATAAACTCATAATATAACTCACATCGAAACCTTGCTGCGCGGACTCCTACGGTTCGAGAACATGTAGATATGACCGAGACATGTCTCCGTCAATAACCAATAGCGGACCTGGATGCCCATATTGGTTCCTACATATTCTACGAAGATCTTTATCGGTCAAACCGCATAACAACATACGCTTGTTCCTTTGTCATCGGTATGTTATTTGCCCGAGATTCGATCGCCGTATCCAATACCTAGTTCAATCTCGCTACCAGCAAGTCTCTTTACTCGCCCGTAATACATCATCTCACAACTAACTCATTAGTTGAAATGCTTGCAAGGCTTAAGTGATGTGCATTACCGAGAGGGCCCAGAGATACCTCTCCGACATTCGGAGGACAAATCCTAATCTCGAATACGCCAACTCAACAAGTACCTTTGGAGACACCAGAGAGCACCTTTATAATCACCCAGTTACGCTAGACGCTTGGTAGCACACAAAGTGTTCCTCCGTAAACGGGAGTTGCATAATCTCATAGTCATAGGAACATGTATAAGTCATGAAGGAAGCAATAGCAACATACTAAACGATCGTGTGCTAAGGTAACGGAATGGGTCATGTCAATCAGATCATTCAACTAATGATGTGATCCCATTAATCAAATAACAACTCTTTGTCCATGGCTAGGAAACATAACCATCTTTGATTAACGAGCTAGTCAAGTAGAGGCATACTAGTGACACTATGTTTGTCTATGTATTCACACATGTATTATGTTTCCGGTTAATACAATTCTAGCATGAATAATAAACATTTATCATGAAATAAGGAAATAAATAATAACTTTATTATTGCCTCTAGGGCATATTTCCTTCAGTCTCCCACTTGCACTAGAGTCAATAATCTAGATCACATCACCATGTGATTAACATCGATAATTCACATCTCATCATGTGATTAACACCCATAGTTCACATCGCCATGTGACCAACACCCAAAGGGTTTACTAGATTCAGTAATCTAGTTCACATCGCTATGTGATTAACACCCAAAGAGTACTAAGGTGTGATCATGTTTTGCTTGTGAGAGAATCTTAGTCAACGGGTCTTTCACATTCAGATCCGTTATGTATTTTGCAATTTTCTATGTCTACAATGCTCGCACGGAGCTACTCTAGCTAATTGCTCCCACTTTCAATATGTATCTAGATCGAGACTTAGAGTCATCCAGATCGGTGTCAAAACTTGCATCGACGTAACCCTTTACGCATTTAACCTTTGTCACTTCCATAATCGAGAAACATATCCTTATTCCACTAAGGATAATTTTGACCGCTGTCCAAAGGATCTACTTCTAGATCACTATTGTACCCCTTGCCAAACTCAAAGGCAGGTATACAATAGATCGGGTACACAACATGGCATACTTTATAGAACCTATGGCCAAGGCATAGGGAATGACTTTCATTCTCTTGCTATCTTCTCGCCGTGGTCGGGTTTTGAGTCTTACTCAATTTCACACCTTGTAACACAGTGCAAGAACTCTTTCTTTGACTGCTCCATTTTAAACTACTTCAAAATCTTGTCAAGGTATGTACTCATTGAAAAACTTATCAAGCGCCTTGATCTATCTCTATAGATCTTGATGCTCAATATGTAAGCAGCTTCACCGAGGTCTTTCTTTGAAAAACTCCTTTAAACACTCCTTTATGCTTTGCGTATAATTCTACATTATTTCCGATCTACAATATGTCATTCACATATACTTATCGTAAATGTTGTAGTGCTCCCACTCACTTTCTAGTAAATACAGGCTTCACTGCAAGTCTCAGATAAACTATATGCTTTGATCAACTTATCAAAGCGTGATATTCCAACTCCGAGATGCTTGCACCAGTCCATAGATGCACATTTTGTTAACAGCTTTAGGATCGACAAAACCTCTTGGTTGCATCACATACAACTCTTCTTTAATAACTCCATTAAGGAATGCAGTTTTGTTTATCCATTTGCCGATTTCATAAAATGCGCAATTGCTAACATGATTCGACAAACTTTTAAGCATCGATACAAGTGAGAAAATCTCATTGTATTCAACATCTTGAACTTTGTCAAAAACCTTTTTCGACAAGTCTAGCTTTGTAGATAGTAACACTACTATCACGTCATTCTGCCTTCCTCTTGAAGATCCATTTATTTTCTATGGCTTGCCGATCATCGGCAACTCCACCAAAGTCCACACTTTGTTCTCATACATGGATCTCATCTCGATTTCATGGCCTCAAGCCATTTCGCTGAATCGGGCTCATCATCGCTTCCTCATAGTTCGTAGGTTTGTCATGGTCAAGTAACATGACCTCCGTAATGGATTACCGCATTCACTCGTGCGGATCTCACTCGCTTTACCTACGAGGTTCGGTAGTAACTTGATCTGAAGTTACATGATCATCATCATTAGCTTCCTCACTAATTGGTATAGTAGTCACAAGAACAGATTTCGTGATGAACTACTTTCCAATAAGGGAACAGTACAATTACCTCATCAAGTTCTACTTTCCTCCCACTCACTTCTTTCGAGAGAAACTCCTTCTCTAGAAAGGATCCATTATTAGCAACGAATGTTTTGCCTTCGGATCTGTGATAGAAGGTGTACCCAACAATTTCCTTTGGGTATTCTATGAAGACGCACTTCTCCGATTTGGGTTTGAGCTTATCAGGATGAAACGTTTTCACATAAGCATCGCAGCCCCAAACTTTAAGAAATGACAACTTTGGTTTCTTGCTAAACCACAGTTCATATAGTGTCGTCTCAATGGATTTAGATGGTGCCCTATTTAACGTGAATGCAGTTGTCTTAATGCATGATCCCAAAACGATATTGGTAAATCGGTAAAAAACATCATAGATTGTACTATATCCAATAAAGTACGGTTATGACATCGGACACACCATTATGATGTGGTGTTCTAGGTGGCATGAATTTGTGAAACTATTCCACATTGTTTTAATTGAAGACCAAACTCGCAACTCAAATATTTGTCTCCGCGATCAGATCGTAGAAACCTTATTTTCTTGTCATGATGATTTTTCCACTTCACTCTGAAATTCTTTGAACCTTTCAACTATTTCAGAATTATGTTTCATCAAGTAGATATACCCATATCTGCTCAAATCATCTGTGAAGGTCGAAAATAACGATACCCGCCATGAGCCTTAACACTCATTGATCGCATACATCAAGATGTATTATTTCCAATAAGTCGCTTGCTCGCTCCAATCGTTCCGGAGAACGGAGTCTTAGTCATCTTGCCCATGAGGCATGGTTCGCAAGCATCAAGTGATTCATAATTAAGTGATTCCAAAATCCCATCAAGATGGAGTTTCTTCATGCGCTTTACACCATTATGACCTAAACGGCAAAGCACAAATAAGTTGCATTATCATTATTAACTTTGCATCTTTTGGTTTCAATATTATGAATATGTGTATCACTACGATCGAGATCCAATGAACCATTTTCATTGGGTGTGTAACCATATAAGGTTTTATTCATGTAAACAGAACAACAGTTTATTCTCTTACTTAAATGAATAACCGTATTTCAATAAACACGATCAAATCATATTCATGCTCAACGCAAACACTAAATAACATTTATTTAGGTTTAACACTTATCCCGATAGTTTAGGGAGTGTGCGATGATGGTCATATCAATCTTGAAACTACTTTCAACACACATCGTCACTTCGCCCTTAACTAGTTTCTGTTTATTCCGCAACTCCCGTTTCGAGTTACTACTCTTAGCAATTGAACCAGTACCAAATACTGAGGGGTTGTTATAAACACTAGTAAAGTACACATCAATAACATGTATATCAAATATACCTTTGTTTACTTTGCCATCCTTCTTATCCGCCAAATACTTGGGGTAGTTCGCTCAAAGGACCAGTCCCTTTGCAAGAGAAGCACTTAGTCTCGTGCTTAGGTCCAGACTTGGGCTTCTTCACTTGAGCAGCAACTTGCTTGCCGCTCTTCTTGAAGTTCCTTCTATCCCTTTGCCCTTTTCTTGAAACTAGTGGTCTTGTTAACTATCAACACTTGATGTTCTTTCTTGATTTCTACCTTCATCGATTTCATCATCATGAAAAACTCGAATCATTTTCATCATCCCTTGCATACTATAGTTCATCACGAAGTTCTACTAACTTGGTGATGGTGACTAGAGAATTCTCACAATCACTATCTTATCTAGAAGATTAACTCCCACTTGATTCAAGCGATTGAAGTACCTGCATAATCTGAGCACATGCTCACTAGTTGAGCGATTCTCCTCCATCTTTTAGCTATAGAACTTGTTGAAGACTTCATATCTCTCAACTCGTATTTGCTTGAAATATTAACTTCAATTCCTCGAACATCTCATATGGTCCATGATGTTCAAAACATCTTTGAAGTCCCGATTCTAAGCCATAAAGCATGGTGCACAAAACTATCAAGTAGTCATCATATTGAGCTAGCCAAACGCTCATAACGCCCAGATCCGCCTCCCGCAATAGGTTTGTCACCTAGCGTGCATTAAGGACATAATTCTTCAGGCAGAATGAGGATAAACCTCAGATCACGGATCCAATCCGCATCATTGCTACTAACATTTTTCAACACAATTTTCTAGGAACATATCAAAATAAACATATGAAAGCAACAACGCAAGCTATTGATCTTACAACATAATTTGCAAAATACTACCAGACTAAGTTCATGATAAATTTAAGTTCAATTAATCATATTACTTAAGAACTCCCACTTAGACGACATCTCTCTAGTCATCTAAGTGATCACGTGATCCAAATCAACTAAACCATAACCGATCATCACGTGAGATGGAGTAGTTTTCAATGGTGAACATCACTATGTTGATCATATCTACTATATGATTCACGCCGACCTTCGGTCTCCGTGTTCGAGGCCATATCCGCATATGCTAGGCTCGCAAGTTTAACCTGAGTATTCGCATGGTGCAAAACTGGCTTGCACCCGCTGTAGATGGACGAGAGCTTATCACACCCGATCATCACGTGGTGTCCGGGCACGATTTAACTTTGGCAACGGTGCATACTCAGGAGAACACTTTGATAATTTTAGTGAGAGATCATCTTAAAATGCTACCGCCAATCAAAGCAAGAATAAGATGTATAAAAGATAAACATCATATGCAATCAAAATATGTGACATGATATGCCCATAATCATCTTGCGCCTTTGATCTCCATCTCCAAAGCATCGTCATGATCTCTATCGTCACCGCACGACACCATGATCTTCATCATCTTGATCTATATCAATGTGTCATCACATGGTTGTCTCACCAACTATTGCTCTTGCAACTATTGCTATCGATAGCGATAAAGTAAAGCAATTATTTGGCACTTGCATCTTATGCAACAAAGAGACATCCATAGGGCTTCGCCAGCTGTCGATAACTTCAACAAAACATGATCATATCATACAACAACTTATATCTTATCACGCCTTGACCATATCACATCATTAACATGCCCCGCAAAACAAGTTAGACGCCCTCTACTTTGTTGTTGCAAGTTTTACGTGGCTGCTACGGGCTTAAGCAAGAACCAATCTCACCTACGCATCAAAACCACAACGATAGTTTGTCAAGTTGATGCTGTTTTAACTCTTCGCAAGGACCGGTGTAGCCACACTCGTTCAACTAAAGTTGAGAAACCGACACCCGGCGGCAGGGAAAATCTCGATCAACATGGGTGGCCAGAGCACACACTCACCCTCCTCCGCCGAGGCTGCCACTTTGTCGGAAGCCTTGCGGCGCCATGGGGATCAGCCCGTCGTCGGCCATGTCGAGGAGATCCTTTCTCCTCGATGGTCGATCGATCCAATCTCCCTCGACCCAGCCTTCGCAAGCGGATCTTGACGAAGACCCATCATGGGTCAGGATCTCCCTTCGCTTTCTCAGCCGACGCTGTCTCCGCCACCGACGCTTTTTTCACGCTGCTTAGCGCCGCCGCCTTTCTCTTGCCCATGGCCACGCGGCGCGCAAGAGAAAGAGTTGCGGGGCGATAGCAGCCGATGCTAAGCGGAGGCGAAGAGAGCAGAGGAGGAAGAACGAGGTATCGCGTAAGCCCTCACAGATCGTGATTTATAACGCCCTTCCGAAAGTGGATGACAGTGGACCCGGACGATCCAATCATATCCCAAACAGTTGCATTGACACGATACGCGGCGTAAAAAGCGAAGCGGAGATCGAGGCGCCCATGTCCTGTCCCGTCCGAAAGGCCAAGGGTCCGCTCTGGCCAAGGCTTCCCTAAATTTCAGATCCCGCTAAATCATGAAAGCGGCAGATCGGTCCGCTCAAGTAGATTTCGCGATCCGCCACTCGAACAGCTAAGTATAAAAGATGACTCGACGAAAGAACAAGAATGGATCGAGTCGATCAAGAAAAGTTGCTCGTTATCAACAAAGAAAATCTTGATCAAGAAGACGATAACCAAGATGCTAAAGTTCAATCGAACAAAGATCAACTCGCTCTCACTCAAAGCCTCAATCCATTCGGGGCTAATGATGGATTCATGTACCTAGGGTAGGGTCATAGACCTGACCTAAACGCCCTACCCAAGGGCACTCTTAGAAGAGATCACTTCCCAATGACCAACGAGGAATCCACTGACCGGGTTAGAAGGACTCACCATGGAAGACTCACTCACCATGAAGACACACTCACCACCGTAAGGTCAAGGCACTCCGCAACGGCCTGTAATTGATTAGACTTAATGTTAGTTAAGGATTTTATGAGGGCGCACAAGAACGCCTGTGCTTAATGTACTTTAACCTCTCCATTATGTGGGCTGGCTGGGGTCCCGGCAAGACTTATATAAGCCACCCTCCACAGCAAGAGGGGTTCGCACTCTTGTAATACCTACACCGATAATCCACTCGACCGCCTCAGGCTCCGAGACGAGGGCTTTTACTCTCCGAGAAGGGCCCAACTCAGACATCGCGGGTGTTCACAACCTCTCCATAGCTAGGGCCTTGCCTCTCCATACCTACCCCCACTCTACCGCCGACTTAGAACCACGACAGCTTGGCGCCACCGTAAAGGTGTTCTAGCGATTTGTGGAGAAGTTGCAGATTTCCGAGTACTTTCATCATGATGACTGCTGGAGTTTTGGTGAGGGCGCGAGATCCGCCTCGGGTTTCACCTTTGTCGCCGACGACCCGCATGGCTCCGTGGAGGCTCCACTGACATCGAGGCGCCCTCGTCTGCTGGGCGACGACTTCAAGACATGTGTCCGCGGGCGCTCGCAAGCGCAACCGTCGACCCCAGACGGTCGACTTTTTATCGGTCGCCCACCCGTCTCCCACCAGCAAGCGCCTGGTCGGTCGAGACTCCAGCCGGGTGAAGCACGCGTCGCCGCCAGACAGCCATCACCTGTGTCGCGCAATTGAGCCCGACGAGTCCCTCTACTACCTGTTCGATCCGGTCGACCGGCTCAGAGAGACTGATCCGAATGCGATAGCAGTGATCCAACGGGCGGAAATCTCATGGTCGACGGCCCCGCAGTCCTCCCGGCTACCATGGCGGCGGAGCAGCCGGAGGAGGTGACCTCAAGAGCACGAAGAGTACCAGCCCGAGACACTCGACTTCGCAGAGAGAAGAGCCACCGCAGAACATGGATGCCCTCGTGATACTCCCATCACGGAGAAACCCCGAGGCTCGCGCTTTGAGGAGGCATCGCTATTAATGTCGCCAACGCGCTACCGAGAACCTTCAACAGCACTCGACGAGCTGCTGCAACGAAGTTCCCTCGGCTACCGACGCCGACTCTTCCCGCCGACTCGTATACCGCACGCCAATTCAGAATTTAGCAGCCGCAACTCCAGATAGCGTAATCCATCCAGCCTTCTCACCGAAGCCGGAGAGGCTTGATGCATCGAGATTTACCCGAGCAGCAGGAGACCGTAACTCAGCCGTGTCGCAGCCACAAGAACAGAATTCACAACGATCCGTCATTGCGCGAATATTGTCCAATGGCTCATTAGCCCCCGATCGCCTCACAAGCGAGAAGGGCGCGACAACCGGCGAGATCAAGATGGAGACCGACATGACCGGATGACAGCGCCGAGTGCCCATTTCTCCGAGGGAAGGGTCTTACGCCTCGGCGCAGGATGATGACGCCGCTCAAGACGGGCGAAGAGTTCCAACGACCCTGTGGAACCGGGCTTCACACGCGATCCATTATTGTGCAAGGCTTGGTCGACCGAACAGAGCCTATCGAGGCGGATCCGAGAGGGATGCACCCACAAGCGCCGAGTGCATGTTTCGTCCGGAGTGTTTTAGCAGGCTATCAGAGCCGCAGTGATTCCCCCAATTTTAGGTTGGCAACAGAGTCAAGAATTCATCGGGGAGTCCAAGCCCAAACTTGGCTTGAAGATTACCGAGTGGCCGCTCAGATTGGTGGTGGGAATGATGAGGTGGCCATGAAGCACTTGCCCTCATGTTGGAAGGTTCTGCCAGGCATGGCTGAATCGGCCACCTCCTAGCAAAGATATACACTTGGGAAGATTTGTCCCAGTGTTCGCCGTAACTTTTGAAGGAACCCGCAAACGATCGGCTGGCTTGACAGAGCTGCAAGTCTGCGGCAGTAAGACCAATGAGACTCTCCGAGAGTACATTCAGAGGTGGATCACTCGCACCATATCGTGGAAAATGTGTCGGACCATCAGCAGCTTATGCCTTCAAAGATGGCGCCAAGAACAGAGAATTGAGTCTCAAGCTTGGTCGAACCGCGACATGACCTTGAGTCGAATGATGGAGATTGTTACTAAGTACGCCAACGGCGAGGAAGAAGACCGACCAAGCTGCAAGTACAAGCCAAGTCACGGAGAAGGGAAATTCCAATGAAATGTGAAGCGAAAGCCGAGCCAAGAGCTCCGGAGAGGCTCTGGCCGTGACTCAGGGGAAGTTCAAGGGGAAGCCAAAAGGATCCTGGAATCCTAAGAAAGTAAAGGATAAAGAAGGAAACGACGTGATGGATATGCCATGCCATATTCACACGAAGAAAGATGAAGAGGGCAACATCATTTACCCAAAGCACACCACTCGCCAAAGGTTGTCGACTCCTCGATCCAAAGAAGCCAGGGAAAACAGCCTAAGGACAAGGAGAAGGAGCCGACAAGGCCGAGACAAAGAGGACAAAGGAGGAAGAATATCCGCATGTCAACTCCACTGATGATCTTCGCAGATGTGGAAAGCAAAAGTCGATCGAAAGTCATTAACCGCGAGGTGAACATGGTTGCCCCAAGAAACCAAGTTATGTGAAGTGGTCCCAACGCCCATCACATTCGACCAATCTGATCATCCGACTCATATTGCCACCCCCGGGCGGCAAGCTTTGGTGGTCGATCCAATTGTCGAAGGCACTCGATCGACGTAAAGTGCTGATGGATGGTGGTAGGGCTGAACTTGTTATATGCGTATACATTGAAAGGGATGGGCATTCCGATGTCCCGATCGAGCACCAAAGAACATGAGTTTCCACGAGTCATACCAGGAAGAAGGCCAATTCACTCGCCAAATAGCTCGACGGGTTTTTGGTGATTCCAAGCACTTTCGCAAGGAAAAGTCAATTTTGAGGTTGTGGATTTTCAGAGTGCATATCACGCCATTTTGGGAGGCTAGCCACGCATCGATTCATGGCTCGACCATGTTACGGTACCTCAAACTGAAAATGCCGGGCCCCAAGGGAATGATCACCGCCACCGACGATCGGAAAAGGCGGAAGAGTGCTTTTAAGGGCTCAAGATTGCCGACTCCCAAGTGACAGCGGTCGAATTCAAGAATACAAGCAAAACGCAGATCCGAAAGTGATTTGTTACGATCCAAGAAGCCAGCCACGAGTTCAGATTTCAGCCGTTCGTGAGATGAAGCCAGCTCATATTCACCCGATCGACCCCAATGGAGCCCCGACCCACATCTCTACGACACTCGACCAAATAGGAAGAAGCGCCATCCAGCCTCCGTGAGAATCGACATTTTGATGGAAGCCACCGACATGCCGTGTTCCTGGGGACTGGCCGAGCATCGCCTCGAGTCGACAAGTCAAGAAAACCAGTTAAAGAGCATCTTCGCGTCCGCCGCTCGTAAGAGAAAGGCTATTGGTGAAGAAGTGGCTCGCCTGCTACATGCAGGATTTATCCGAGAGATATACCACTCCGAGTGTCTCGCTAATGTCGCCATGGTTCCCAAGAAGGACAACTCGCCCGCATGTGCATTGACTTTAAGCACATCAATCGGCCTGCCCGGCGATCATTTTCCTCTCCTCGCATAGATCAAATTGTTGACTCGACCGCTGGATGTGAGAGATTGTCTTTCTAGATGCATATTCGGTATCATCGATCCGCCAGATGGACCCGACGAAATAAAAACAGCTTTCATCACTCCATTCGGTGCTTCGCTATATCACCATGCCATTCGCCTCAAGAATGCCGGAGCTACATTTATGTGAATGATTCGTATGTCTTCACCAAATCACCGGAATGTGGAAACGATATGGATGATATCGCCGTTAAGTCACTTAAAAGGTTCCGACCTGCTTGCTGACCTCGCCAAACATTTGCCAACCTCGTAAGGTACGATATCAAGCTCAATCCGCCAAAGTGCACATTCGAGTTCCCGTGGAAAATTACTCGGTTTTCGCTTCCAACGAGGGATCGACGCTAATCCAGAGAAGATCGGCACTATTCTCCTAATGAAACGCCTGCGGCGAAAGTGCACGGCGTCCGTAAGCTTACGGATGCTTGGCCGCTTTAAGTCGATTCATTTCACGACTCGGTGAAAAGGCATTGCCTCTTTACCGATCGATGAAGAAGGCGCATAAGTTCGAGGGACTCCGTGGTCGATGCAGCGCTTGTCGAGCTAAAAGCTCGCTATCCACCCAGCCGGTGCTTGCTGCTCCAATCAGCAAAGAGCCTCGCTGTTTTATATTGCAGCCATCGGACAAGTTGTCAAGACAAGATTTACTACGAGCTGGAAGAGGAAGGAAAGGCCTTCAAAGTTCAACGCCTAAAGGTATTATTTGTCCAAGTCTTGACTCCATCCAAGCAGAGATATCCTCATTATCGGCTTGTGTATGGCATATACATGACCACGAAGAAGGTTGCTCATTATTTATCCGATCATTCTATCACGCCGCCACGACGCCCTTTATCGTAGATTCTCGCACAACAGTAGACGCAACCGGTCGAAAGTGGCTAAATGAGCGATTGAACTTCTTCCCTTGATATCAAATTTG
This sequence comes from Aegilops speltoides, assembly GCA_021437245.1. Classification (NCBI taxonomy): domain Eukaryota; kingdom Viridiplantae; phylum Streptophyta; class Magnoliopsida; order Poales; family Poaceae; genus Aegilops; species Aegilops speltoides. Next base: position 35,155 of record JAHHZJ010004013.1, on the reverse strand, counting down.
AGGCAAAGAAAGCCATTAAGTCCTGTGCAATAGCGGATTTCTCGCTGAGTGGATTGAATAAATGCACCGATCAAGTTCACTCGAGCATTGACCATGTTCTTCGATGGCTCTAAGATGCTGAATGGTTCTGTGTCGGGTTGGTTCTGTTTCTGAGGAGACAAGCTTAGATATGTGCTCCAGATTCACTTTGATTCCTCCAACAATGAGGCAGAGTATGAGGCCCTTTTATATGGATTATGCATGGCCATCTCACTCGGGCGCCCGTCAGCCTCGATGGTTTATGGCGATTCGGATTTAGTGGTCAACCAGTGATGAAGGAGGACGGAGAAGCCCAGCCATGACTGGATACTGCAATGCAAAGGAGGAGGCTGGAAAAGAAGTTCGAGGGGTTGAGCTCCATCACATCCCCGATCAAAAAATCAAGCAGCAGATGACCTGGCAAAGATAGGTTCCAAAAGAGAAGCCATTCCGAGTGGTGTATTTCTGGAACATATACACACTCCATCAGTTAAAGAAGACCCCTTCACAGAGGAAGCTCCACAGCCCAAGAGTGCCACAGATCCAACTGAGGTTGAGGTCCCGGCAGTTGTCGACTTGGTCATGGAGGTTTTAGTGGTCACTCCTGATTGGACAATTCCCTATATCGCATATATCCTGAGAAAAGAACTCCCAGAGGATGAGGAAGAGGCCCGCAGACGTCTGTCGATCCAAAGCCTTTACCGCTATCAAAGGACAGTCAGATAGAGAAAGCCCGACTAGAGTTGGTCAAAATGCATAACGCCAGAAGAAGGACGAGTCATTCTCCATGATATCCACTGGGACCTGTGGTCACCATGCGCCCTCTCGAACCATCGAGCTAAAGCATACCGAGTTGATTTTACCGCCGAGGGCGTAATGAGATGGCAAAGGAAATAGTGGACAAGTGTGAAGGGTGTCAATTTACCCAATATGTCACACAAACCGCGCCAGCTCAAGACCATTCCGCTGCGTCCCGCCGCTCGCAGATGGGGTTGGACATGGTCGGTCCCTTGAGAACGGGTCGAGTGGTTTCACGATGTACCGTAGCAATGACAAGTTCACCAAGTGGATTGAAGCTAAACCCATCAAGAATCTTGACGCCGCATCGCTGTTTCTTCATCGAGAGCCGACATTCCGATAGGGAGTCCCGCATGATTATTACAGATAATGGGTCGAATTTTCACTTAGAGGAATTCAAGGATTTCGCAACGCCAAGGCACGCGAGTCGACTATAGCTTCACCCCATCCGCAATGAATGGACAGCGTAACGAGCCAATGGCTTAATCTCAAGGGTCTCAAACCCCGATCGATGCGAGATCTCAAGCATGCGGCCGAGCATGGGTCGCATTTAACTCCCTTCCGCTTTTGGGGATTGCGGACTACACCTAATCGGTCGACCGCCAACTCCATTCTTCTTGGTCTATGGAGTCAAGCAGTCCCACCGAGTGATCTTCTTCACAACGCCCCTCAATTGAACTCTACAACGGGCGTAGTTGAGCAAAGGCCAGACGCAATGACCTTCTAGAGGAGGAAAGGGAGATGGCTCGATCCGCCGACCATCTACCAAAGAAGACTTGCGCCGACTTTTACGCCGTAAATGTGAGAGGTCGAGCCTTCCAGAAGGGGATCTAGTTCTCCGAGTGGATCAGCAGAACAGATAAACTCGCCCCTTCTTGGGAAGGACCTTTCATTGTCACCAAGGTTCTCCACAACGGGCATATCGCCTCTACAACGCCGAACACAATATCAAGAGCCCCGAGCTTGAATGCGGATCTGCTCCGCCTGCTTTACACTTAAAGCTTTTCACCTGATGAGTTGTAATAAAATACTTCAGAGTTCATGGATCTCAAATAATAGTGTCATATTCCTCCATAATTTTGTCACTTTTTATTTTTGTCCTGCTAAAATTTCCCTGGTGGCTTAGCCGAACTGCTTTCACTTAAGTTTGTAAATCTCACCGAGTGGTAAGCCGATTCCACTGGGCTTAGCTGCAGCCCAGCCGCCAAGTAACTAAAATCCCACCGAGTGGTAAGCCGACTTCCACTGGGGCTTAGCCGCAGCCCCTGCTCGCCTAAGTAACTAAAAATCCCACCGAGTGGTGTCGACTTCCACTGGGCTTAGCAGCAGCCCAACGCCTAAGTAACTAAAATCCCACCGAGTGGTAAGCCAGACTTCCACTGGGGCTTAGCTGCAGCCCAACACGCCTAAGTAACTAAAATCCCACCGAGTGGTAAGCGACTTCCACTGGGGCTTAGCTGCAGCCCAGCCGCCTAAGTAATTCTAAAATCCCACCGAGTGGTAAGCCGACTTCCACTGGGGCTTAGCTGCAGCCCAGCCGCCAAGTAACTAAAATCCCACCGAGTGGTAAGCCGACTTCCACTGGGGCTTAGCTGCAGCCCAGCCGCCTAACTAAAAATCCCACCGAGCGGTAAGCCGACTTCCACTCGGAGGCTTAGCTGCAGTCCAAGTACTGCCTAAGTACAACGATGTTCAAGAAGAAGGACGAGGCGCAGGTCGATCATGACCTCCCTCCGAGCCACGCCATAAATATAATATGTTAGCTTATAAGGAGGACGAGGTGTAGGTCGATCGCGACTCTCCTCCGAGCTACACCATAAGTATAATGTGCGCCGCAAGGAAGACGAGGTGCAGGTCGATCGCGACCTCTTCCGAGCCGCCACAAATACAATGGAAATCCTACCGAGTGAAGAGCAACCTCTCACTGGGGCTTAGCTGCAGCCCAAAGCTCGCCTAAGGTATAAGAAATCCCACCGAGTGAAGAGCAACCTCTCACTGGGGCTTAGCTGCAGCCTAGTGCTCGCCTAAGGTATAAGAAATCCTACCGAGTGAAGAGCAAACCTCTCACTGGAGGCTTAGCTGCAGCCCTGCTGCTCGCCTAAGGTATAAGAAATCCCAATGAGTGAAGAGCAAACCTCTCACTGAGGCTTAGCTGCAGCCCGGCTCGCCTAAGGTATAAGAAATCCACCGAGTGAAGAGCAAACCTATCACTGGGGCTTAGCTGAGCCCAAGGTTTCGCCTAAGGAATAAGTCGATCGCAGAGGCATCTTGTCGTGAACCCGCAAAGGGCAATTCGAGCCAAAGCAATCATATCCAAACATCCAATCCAAGTTTAGGTCGATACCTAAAGGAACCGAGAGTGCTCAGCACTAAGCCTGTTAAGGTTTTATCGGTTATAATTCCACTCGCATACCGAGGCAAATTTAAAGTGTCGACTTAAAAGAAGTTTTTACCCTCCCGTGGAGGGCCGAAGGAGCAACGAACTCATCGAGGTCGATCCCATCCGCGATCCGTAGCAGCAGCGGCGAAAGTTTCCATGAAGGACCTGAAGTCGTGTTTTTGGTGTTGGCTACACGGAGAGCCGCCACTTATCTTCTCATGCATCTTTGCAAAGGACTCGCCAGCATGTGGCACATCCACGCCACACCGAGCCGAGGACTTCTTCCACTCATGCACTCGGTCAGGACGGCGCTCAATCGAGCCATCACGACTCGAGGTCATTTTGGAGTGTCGCCTCGCCAGAGCGCCGAGTCGATGCGGACGAGTAACCTTCAACCTTGCGAGGTAGTCCACTATAGCTGCAACACGGACTCCAATGGAAGACATTCATGGCAACTTCATCATTCACCGGGAATTGACAGGTCGAGGTTCAGCCCAACGGCTGGTTTCTTCTTCAAAGTTGCAAAAATTCTGCAAAGACAAAACCCCGAGTCAAGACAATAGTTGAACGGGAACATCACAGCTTGGAAGAATTGGTCGAGTGTAAAAGACTACCTTCGAGCATAAGGAACAATTTTTAGCAAGACCACCCAGAAGCCTTCCTGTGTCATTCTTCTTCCCAAATAACCGTTGATCTTCTCACCGAGTGGTCTTGTCACTTCACCGGTCAACATCCTTGGTGGCAATGGCCGAGCAGCCTTCAGATTGGTGTTGTCTGCTCGAGCTTAGCGACCGAGGCTAACTTTTCGCCGGGCAAGCTTGATCTTTTCGTGACAGCTCAAGCTCCTTCTTCCTCCTCGGGCCTCCTTCACCTTGCCTCAGAATTACAGCAAAGTCAGATTTGAAACAGATGAGAGGAGAAAGGAGTGGTCAAGTCTCACCAACATAACTTTGGTCTCTCCTTCGCTTTCACGCCGATTCTCCCGCACTAGCTTCAAGTCCAACTCGAGCTGAATATGCTTCGCCCAGCTTTAGTATAGCGCCAAGAAGATCACAGGATTTCTACGAAGAATCAATCGACAAAATGTCAAAAGATGATTCACTCCGAGTGAATAAGAGAAAATCATACGCTTTAAGACCACAATGAATGCAAACATTCACCGTAGTCTCGGGATTACACCTGGGTGCACTCAGCGCCCCCCACCGGTCCTATTTAAGATGAGACACCAACAATTAAAAAAAAAAGTCACCACGACCAAAGCTTCTTCAGATCGTAATCAATTGCCAACAATGACCACGCCTGGGATTACACCCAAGGGTGCACTCAGCGTGCCCCCACCGGTTTCGTAAACCCATTCGCTCTAGTCAAATGACGATCAATCTTTACTTGTAAAGTTTAAAGCGATCGCCAGCAATGACCTTAGCCTTGGGGATTACACTCAACGGTGCACTCAAGCGTCCCCCGCTAACATGGAGTTTTTATCAACACACCTAGTGGGTGACTGCTATGGATTTCAGAAGAAAAGAAGTTTTGATAGCATATCCTAACAGTAATAAAGGTGGTCGATCGACCAACATTGCTTTGAAGAGCGGAGCTGGCATCATAAGCTGCTTGGCTTGCATCCCTGACGCATCTTCACCGCCTCCATCATGATCCCCGGGCGCGACGCTTCCTTAGCAAAGACTAGCTTGGTCCTCCCGGACGCAGCGTGGTGAAGAGCGGTTGTCCAACACTCGACGAAGTGGGTTGAGCACTCACAACGGCACCGCTGGCGACACGGGTATGTCGAAAGTGGCCTCCTCCGTCGCAATCAGCTACGGCGCCACATCTTGGGCTGCTTTGCTGCAGATGCCTTCCCGCTCCTCCTATACCTCAATGGTTCTTCATCCTCATCATCGCCATCGAAGGGTGATAATGTCATTGGTTGGAGCTTCGTAAAAGGATCAAAGTTAGAAACTATGAGTCACCGACTAGGAACAGAATTAAGGATACAAGATTGTGATTTGAGGTTGCCGATCCTCCATCTCATGGTCCTCGGCCTTGCCCGAGGTTTCAAGTCGCAAAGATCAAGTTCCAAAGAATCACCGATTAATTCAAGTATCAACCAGAGATAAAGCTTGTACAAGACAGAAGACTTAAGTGATATGTTTACCCCGATATGGTGGGGATGGACACCTTCATTTTTGGCAGAGGCTTGGTTGGCCTCGACGGAGCTACCTTCGATCGCTTCGCGCTTTCTCGGCCGCACCGGAGAAGCGGTCCGAGGGCTTTGGTCGATCATGAGGCGTCGCAACTCCCTTACCGCTGAGTTGAAGGGTCATGAACAAGTTTTGACCGCTTTTCCGAGCGCTGTGGTGCAACCTCCTCCTCCTCCTCCTCTCTACATCATCCTCATCATCGCCGCCGCCGCCATCGCCATCCTCAGCAAAGATCGTAATCCCACTCTTCTTGGCTGTCACCCCCGCCGGCTTCTCCTCTCGCCGGAGCCCGGGCCCATGGCATTGAGTACAGCTCGTAAGGGCCTCGAAAACGCACGCAGAGCTCAATCGACCAAATTGCAGTGACATACGTAAACACATTCAACAAACATACATTGAAGACAGAGTAAATGTACCTTATCCGAACGCCGGATGGTCGAGTGGAGAAATCCTCCGGATCCACGAGGATTGTCCTTGTTTCCAGTGATCGCGCCATCCACCTTTCCACTATGGCGCTGCCAACCGCCCGGTGGACTCGATTCTGTCTTCGTTCCGCAAGACAACCACATGCAAGGGTCTTGAACTCAAGGCTGGATTCGCCCAAGGAAAACCTCCGAAGGTCCATGCTACCACGCCGCCCCAACCAATCGCACCACTCGTCCATCAACATCCTCACATCAGCTCTCCTCCGAACCACCTTCGTGGAGGAGGGTTTGTTCACTCGACTCATGGTGAATGGAGGAGTCCACTGACCGACTCAAGGCCACTGCTCGGCAAGAAACCAGGTCGACTACCAGCCCCGAATCGACTCGAAAAGACATAGCCGGAAGGTGCTCTTATTCCTCACTTGGATTCCTAGGCCCCGCACATCCGACCACTTGGGTTTTTTCATCTCTCGATTCGCTTTCTTCATACCCGAGAACGACATGTGAAGATGTGCTTGAACAATCCCCAGCAGGCCGATAGCCCAGAAGTTTTCACACATGGATACAAATGCAGCAAGATACGCTGATGGAGTTTGAGTAAAATGGTGGAGCTGGCCCAAAGAAGTTCAAAAGCCACGAAAGAAAACACTCAAGCAGGAAAATCTCGATCAACATGGGTGGCCAGGAGCACACACTCACCCTCCTCCTACCGAGGCTGCCACTTTGTCGGAAGCCTTGGCGCGCCATGGGGATCAGCCCGTCGTCGCCCATGTCGAGGAGATCCTTTCCCCGATGGTCGATCGATCCAATCTCCCGACCCAGCCTTCGCAAGCGGATCTTGACGAAGACCCATCGCGTCGGTGGATCTCCCTTGTTTTCACCGCCGACGCTTTCTCCGCCACGACGCTTTTTTCACGCTGGCTTAGGCGCTGCCTTTCCTTGCCTATGGTCCGCCGACGGCGCGCAAGAGAAAGAGTTATGGGCGATAACAGCTATGCGGGCGGAGGCGAAGAGAGCAGAGGAGGAAGAACGAGGTATCGTGCGTAAGCCTCACAGATCGTGATTTATAACGCCCCTTCCGAAAGTGGATGACAGGACCCGGACGATCCAATCATATCCCAAACAGTTGCATTGACACGACACGTGGCGGAAAAAGCGCTGGAGATCGAGGCGCCCATGTCCTGTCCCGCCCAAGCGCCAAGGTCCGCTTTGGCCAAGGCTTCCCTAAATTTCAGATCTCATAAATTCGCGAGCGCAGATCGGTCTCGCAAGGCGAGATTTCGCGATCCGCCGCCAGAACAAATAGTATAAAAGATGACTCGACGAAAGAACAAGAATGGATCGAGTCGATCAAGAAAAGTTGCTCGTTATCAACAAAGAAAATCTTGATCAAGAAGACGATAACCAAAGATGCCAAAGTTCAATCGAACAGATCAACTCGCTCTCACTCAAAGCCTCAATCCATTCGGGGCTAATGATGGATTCATGTACCTAGGGTAGGGTCATAGACCTGACCTAAACGCCCTACCCAATGGCACTCTTAGAAGAGATCACTTCCAAATGCCGACCAACGAGGAATCCACTCGACCGTTAGAAGGACTCGACCATGGAAGACTCCACTCACCATGAAGACACACTCACCACCGTAAGGTCAAGGCACTCAAGAACGGCCTGTAATTGATTAGACTTAATGTTAGTTAAGGCATTTTATGAGGGCGCTACCAAGAACGCCTGTGCTTATTGTTCTTAACCTCTCCATTATGTGGGCTGGCTGGATCCCGGCAAGACTATATAAGCCACCCTCCACAGCAAGAGGGGTTCGCACTCTTGTAATACCTACACCGATAATCCACTGACCGCCTCAGGCTCCGAGACGTAGGGCTTTACTCTCCGAGAAGGGCCTGAACTCGCACATCGCGGGTGTTCACAACCTCCATAGCTAGGGCCTTGCCTCTCCATACCTACCCCCACTCTATCGCCGACTTAGAACCACGACATCAAGACATGGCTAAGGAATGATCAATGATCAACTTGTGTGTTCATGGGTGCCCCTACCTCGTGAGATATAAAGGAGAGGAGGAGGAGGGCCGCCTCTACTATGGCGCTACTGGGAGTCCTACTCCCACCGAGTAGGATTCCCTTCCTAGTCCAACTAGGAGACCTTCCATGTATTAGGAGTAGGAGACTAGGAAGGGAAGAGAGAAGGAAAGGAAGGAGGGGTGCGGCCCTCCCCTTAGTCCACCCGACTAGGCTATAAAGGCGCGGCTTACCCTAGGCAGCCCCTCTCTCTTTCCCGTATGGCCCATAAGGCCCAATACTTCTCCCCGGCGAATTCCCGTAACTCTCCGGTACTCCGATAAATACCCGAATGACTCGGAACCTTTCCGAACTCCGAATATAGTCGTCCAATATATCGATCTTTACGCCTCGACCATTTCGAGATTCCTCGCCATGTCCCCGATCTCATCCGGACTACGAACTCCTTCGGTACATCAAAACTCATAAACTCATAATATAACCGCCATCGAAACCTTAAGCGCATGGACTCACGGTTTGAGAACACGTAGACATGACCGAGACATGTCTCCGTCAATAACCAATAGCGGACCTCGATGCCCATATTGGTTCCTACATATTCTACGAAGATCTTTATCGTCAAACCGCATAACAACATACGTTGTTCCTTTGTCATCGGTATAGTTATTTGCCCGAGATTCGATCGCCGGTATCCAATACCTAGTTCAATCTCGCATCGCAAGTCTCTTTACTCGCTCGTAATACATCATCTCACAACTAACTCATTAGTTGAAATGCTTGCAAGGCTTAAGTGATGTGCATTACCGAGAGGGCCTAGAGATACCTCTCCGACATTCGGAGTGACAAATCCTAATCTCAAAATACGCCAACTCAACAAGTACCTTTGGAGACACCTGAGAGCACCTTTATAATCACCCAGCTTACGCTAGACGCTTGGTAGCACACAAAGTGTTCCTCCCAAACGGAGTTGCATAATCTCATAGTCATAGGAACATGTATAAGTCATGAAGGAAGCAATAGCAACATACTAAACGATCGTGTGCTAAGTTAACGGAATGGGTCATGTCAATCGATCATTCAACTAATGATGTGATCCAGCTTAATCAAATAACAACTCTTTGTCCATGGCTAGAAACATAACCATCTTTGATTAACGAGCTAGTCAAGTAGAGGCATACTAGTGACACTATGTTTGTCTATGTATTCACACATGTATTATGTTTCCTGTTAATACAATTCTAGCATGAATAATAAACAATTATCATGAAATAAGGAAATAAATAATAACTTTATTATTACCTCTAGGGCATATTTCCTTCAAATAGAACAACCATTATTCTCTGATTTAAATGAATAACCGTCTCGCACTAAACAAGATCCAGATATAGTGTTCATGCTCAACGCCGCACCAAATAACAATTATTCAGGTCTAAAACTAATCCCGGAAGGTAGATGTAGAGGTAGCGTGTCGACGACGCATCACATCAACCTTGGAACCATTTCCGACGCCAAGATCATCACCTCGCCCTAGCCAATCTTCATTTAATCCGTAGTCCCCGCTCGAAAGTTACAAATATGAGCAACTCGAACCGTATCAAATACCTGTGCACTACTATGAGAATTAGTAAGGTACACATCAATAACATGTATATCAAATATACCTTGCTCACTTTGCCATCCTTCTTATCCGCCAAATACTTGCAGCAGTTCCACTTCCAGTGACCAGTCCATTTGCAGTAGAAGCACTCAGTTTCAGGCTTGGATCCATTTTTAGGTTTCTTCCCGGGAGTGACTACTTGCTTGTCATTCTTCTTGAAGTTCCCCTTCTTTTTACCCTTTCCCTTTTTCTTGAAACTAGTGGTCTTGTTAACCATCAATACTTGACGCCCCTTCTTGATTTCTACCTCCGCGGCCTTTAGCATCGCGAAGAGCTCGGGAATGGTCTTTTCCATCCCTTGCATATTGTAGTTCATCACAAAGCCTTTGTAGCTTGGTGGCAGGGATTGAAGAACTCTGTCAATGACACAATCATCTGGAAGATTAACTCCCAGCTGAGTTAAGTGATTATGGTACGGTACCCAGACATTCTGAGTATGTGCTCACTAACAGAACTGTCCTCCTCCATCTTGCAGCTATAGAACTTGTTGGAGACTTCATTTCTCTCAACTCGGGCATTTGCTTGAAATACCAACTTCAACTCCTGGAACATCTCATATGGTCCATGACGTTCAAAACGTCTTTGAAGTCCTGATTCTAAGCCGTAAAGCATGGCACACTGAACTAACGAGTAGTCATCAACACGTGACTTCCGTGCCTTCACAATGTCTCAGAGTTGCTAGGGTAGTAGTACACCTAGCGTGCATCAAGGACATAATTCTTCTATGCAGCAATGGGGATAATTTCGTTACATACCTAGTCCGTAGTTGCTACCATCATCTTTCAACTTAGCTTTCTCTAGGAACGCATTAAAATTCAAAGGAACGGTAGCACGGGCCATTGATCTACATCATAGATATGAAAACTAACTATCAGGACTAAGTTCATGATAAATTAAGTTCATTTAATCATATTACTTAAGAACTCCCACTTAGATAGACATCCCTCTAGTCATCTAAATGATACGTGATCCAAATCAACTAAACCATGTCCGATCATCACGTGAGATGGAGTAGTCTTCAATGATGAACATCACTATGTTGTTCATATCTACTATATGATTCACGTCAATTTTCGGTCTCCTATGTTCGAGGCCATACCAGATATGCTAGGCTCACAAGTTTAACCCAAGTATTCTGCATGTGCAAAACCGCCTTGCACCTGCTGTATTTGAACATAGAGCCCATAACACCCGATCATCACGCGGGTGTCTCAAAGACGAAGAACTTTCGCAACGGTGCATACCGGGAGAACACTTATACCTTGAAATTTTAGCGAGGGATCATCTTATAATGCTACAGCCGTACTAAGCAAAATAAGATGCATAAAAGATAAACATCACATGCAATCAAAATATGTGACATGATATGGCCATCATCATCTTGTGCTTTTGATCTCCATCATGGAAGCAACGTCATGATCTCCATCGTCACCGGCCTGACACCTTGATCTCCATCATAGCGTCGTGGTCGTCTCGCCAACATATTGCTTCTATGACTATCGCTACCGCTTAGTGATAAAGTAAAGCAATTACATAGCGCTTGTATTTCATACAATAAAGTGACAACCATATGGCTCCTGCCAGTTGCCGATAACTTTTACAAAACATGATCATCTCATACAACAATCTTTATATCACATCATGTCTTGACCATATCACATCACAACATGCCCTGCAAAAACAAGTTAGACGTCCTCTACTTTGTTTGTTTCAAGTTTTATGTGGCTGCTACGGGCTTCTAGCATGAATCGTATATACCATGCACAAAAACCACAATGGTGATTTATCAAGTTTGATGCTTTAACCTTCACAAGGACCGACCGCAGTCAAATTCGATTCAACTAAAGTTGGAGAAACAGACACCCGCCAGCCACCTTTATGCAAAACTAGTTGCATGTCCGTCGGTGGAACCAGTCTCATGACGCGGTCATGTAAGGTTGGTCCGGGCCGCTTCATCCAACAATACCGCCGAATCAAAATAGGGCATTGGTGGTAAGTAGTATGACGATCACTACCCATTACTCTTTGTGTTCTACTCGTGCATATCATCTATGCATAGACCTGGCTCGGATGCCACTGTTGGGAAACATAGCATGCAATTTCAAAAAAATTCCTACACTCTCGCAAGATCTATCTAGGAGATGCATAGCAACGAGAGGGGAGAGTGTGTCCACGTACCGTCGTAGACCGAAAGAGGAAGCGTTAACTTAATGCGGTTGATTTAGTGGAACGTCTTCTCGGAATCCATAGGTCAAGTACCGAACGTACGCCACCTCCGAGTTCTGCACACGCTCAGCCCGATGTCATCCTCGAACTCTTGATCCAAAGAGAGGCACAAAGGAGTTAATGAGTTCCACAAGACGAGAAGGCAGGACGGTGTTGGTGATGTGATCCGCGCAGGGCTTCGCCTAAGCACTACGACAATATGACCGGAGGAGTAAACGATGGAGGGGGGCACCGCACACGGCTAAGAGACAACTGGTGTGCCTTGGGGTGCCCCCTTGCCCCCGTATATAAAGGAGGAGAGGGGAGGCCGGCCAGCACTAGGGGCGCGCCAAGTGGGGGGAGTCCCACTAGGACTCCCAGTCCTAGTCGGCTCCCCACTTTCCTTCCAACGGAGAGGGGGAAAGGGGAAAGAGGGGGAGAGGGAGAAGGAAAGGGGGGCCGCGCCCCCCACCCCTTGTCCAATTCAGACTGTCATGGGGGGGGGCACCTCTTGTGGCCTTCCTCCTCCTCTCCACTATGGCCCATGAGGCCCACTAACTTTCCCTGGGGTCCGTAAACCCAGTGTAATTCAAAAATCATCAACCTCTCCTAACCATTTCGGTGTCCGTACATAACCTTCCAATATATCAATCTTTACCTCTCGACCATTTAAAGACTCCTCGTCATGTTCGTGATCTCATCCGGGACTCCGAACATGTTATGGAACGCGGTAATTTCAAAAAATTTCCACGATCACGCTAAGTTCTATCTAGGAGCTGCATAGCAACAAGAGGGAGAGGTGTGTCCACATACCGTCAGAGACCGAAAGCGAGCGTTATGACAACGTGGTTGATGTAGTCAGACGTCTTCATGATCGGACCGATCCTAGCACTAAAGAAACGGTGTCGGCATCCTGGATATGGGGGTATCCAACCCGCCGCCGCGCCAACCACGGGTTCCATCGACGGCCCGGCACGCCCAACTTCAAAGATTGCAGCACAAGACCCTCGCGAGGGGCCAAGCCTTGCAAGGCAGATGACGCCAAGACCCCCGAGGGGATCGGCCTCCTCAGGATGGCTCCCGAGGGGTGGAGAGTTCTATGCAAGGTATACCTCACGAGGCTCAGCTGACGTGAGCCATGACGACCAAGGCCAGGCGGGCGCAGAGCGCAGGTTTCCTCTTTGGTGCAAAGGAGGCAGGCCGCAGGCGCGGATTCGCGAGGAATCAGCTAAAGGTTTCCATTCTGGAGCAACAAGACCAAGACCGCCAAGACGGCAGTACGGAGGTCACCGACGAGCCAACCGCATCATCACGACCAGAGGCTTTTCGCAGGCGAAGACTACTTTTGTCAGGATAAGATGTACTACTTGTCCCCTTTCAAATCCAGCCATTGTGGGATCCCTTCCCACCAACATTTGGGAAGAGGACCAAGGCCACCATAAATAGGACTTAGCCACCACCAAAGAGGGGGATCGGATCCATTCTCACCCAACCACCTCACCAGCTCTCTTGGGCTCAAGAACAACTCACCTCTTGAGGCTAGTTCACCCATTGTACTAGTTCATCCTCAGCCCTCGAGGCAATCCACCAAAACGCTGGAGTAGGGTATTACACCGCAAGGTGGCTCAAACCAGGATAAACTGTCGTGCCCCTTTGTCTCTTTGAGCTTGTTGCGCTAGGCTTAGGAGGATCGCAAGTAGGCAGGTTGGGTAGGTTGAGATCTCCGCACGCACCCCAGAGTTTGAACCTCTCAAGGGTTTGCGGAACCCGTAATCCAGGAGCCTCCCGAGACTCGGCACCAGAGCGGCTCATGAGGAACGACTCCGGCAGCGCGTGTTTTTGGCTAGCTCAACACCTCTTCAGCGATGGTACAAGGTGACATCTTTCTAGTTCGTTCAGTTTGGGGGCGCCTCTCGGGCTACATCATCCCAAGGCCGCATGGGTCTGCCCCTACGGCATGTATCGTTTTGCATTCACCAGACTGCCTAACTATTTTCTCATGAGTTCATCTATGATCATCAACCTATGGTCATGAAGTCTTAGCTGCCCGCTGCCCCTCGTGTTTTTTGTCTTGTCCTCGCCACTGCAAGGCAACTCACATGGGCACGACACTTGTGCTTGGGTCCGCCCCCGCAATACTAACAAACCCAAGGATCCAGCGTTCACAACCCACCTCGCACACACCACCTCGCCAGTCCCGTGCCTTCATCCGATGCCTGTGGCCTTAGGCTATAGGCCCGATCCGCCGGGTTCTCGGCCATTTCCATCTAACCCGCAGCTCACTGGTGGAGGTTCACCGCCGACCTCGACGATCGCCATCTTGCCTTGCAAGTCACTTGCATGCTAAAGGGGAGGTCCCGAGCATCACGCCTCGAGCACCCACTGCCTCCAGCCCTCACCCCGGCCTTGACCACGGCATCACCGACTGCATACTGCAAGGCGGCTGGGCTCGCCGAGGGCCAGGACCAAGACGCAGAGCACTGGGCGAGCAAGGCAAGAAGATGGACATTATGAGCCGACTCAATGATATCACATAGAGCAATAGCCGCCACCACCGCCTTCCCCGACGTAACCAAGACACCAAAAGATAAGTCACGATTCGCCGCGACACCAGCTTTGCTTCGATCCATCCCGCCTCCCGCAATCCCATTTCGCAGTTTTGCTCTTTTGATTCTTTGGCTGCTGCACGCCAAGGGGACCTCGTGAGCATGGCGCCTCATGAGCTCTTATCGACCTCGGCCGCCACCTCCTAGCCTCTGGACCACAAAGATCACGACCGGCATACTAGCGACGGCTTAAGCCTACCTGGGACTAGGTCCTTGCTTGTGTAGAGCGTCAGGTGCCCAGGGAAAAGAAAAGGGAGGAACCTAGCCAAACTGGGATGCGCGAATTCATCACAAAATCAAAAGGAAGTAACACTGATATTGAGTACATCCCGATCCTTACAAACCCCACGGCGGCTGATCTTCATTCCGCGCAGGGAAAACAAAAGAAAGATGGCATCCACTAAGCCCTAGAACATCACTGGCGACGCCGGGCGGCAGCCGCTGCCAAGATCTGGACCGCCATGGAAGCTAGGCGCACGGTTATCATCACTCTACTCCGGACACTCACTGGGCTCAGGAGAGTCACTGGATTCCAAGGAGTCACTGAAGGAAATATGCCCTAGAGGCAATAATAAAGTTATTATTTATTTCCTTATTTCATGATAAATGTTTATTATTCATGCTAGAATTGTATTAACCGAAACATAATACATGTGTGAATACATAGACAAACATAGTGTCACTAGTATGCCTCTACTTGACTAGCTCGCTTATCGAAGATGGTTATGTTTCCTAGCCATGGACAAAAGAGTTGTCATTTGATTAACGGATCACATCATTAGGAGAATGATGTGATTGACTTGACCCATTCCGTTAGCTTAGCACTTGATCGCTTAGTATGTTGCTATTGCTTTCTTCATGACTTATACATGTTCCCGTAGAATATGAGATTATGCAACTCCTGCTTATCGAGGAACACTTTGGTACTACCAAACGTCACAACGAATCGGGTGATTATAAAGGAGTACTACAGGTGTCTCCAAAGGTACATGTTGAGTTGGCGATTTCGAGATTAGGTTTTGTCACTCCGATTGCTCTGAGAGGTATCTTCGGCCCTCTCGGTAATGCACATCATTATAAGCCTTGCAAGCAATGTAACCAATGAGTTGGTTACGGATGATGCATTACGAATCGAGTAAAGAGACTTGCCGGTGATAGATTGAACTAGGTATTGATACCGACGATCGAATCTCGGCAAGTAACATACCGATGACAAAGGAACAACGATGTTGTTATGCGGTTTGACCGATAAAGATCTTCAGAGAATATGTAGGAGCCAATATGGGCATCCAGGTCCCGCTTATTGGTTATTGACCAAGAATAGTTCTAGGTCATGTCTACATAGTTCTCGAACCCGTAGGATCCGCACGCTTAAGGTTTCGGCGATGCTTATATTATGAGTTTATGAGTTTTGATGTACTGAAGGAGTTCGGAGTCCCGGATGAGATCGGGGACATGACGAGGAGTCTCAAATGGTCGAGACATAAAGATCGATATATTGACGACTATATTCGAGTTCGGAAAGGTTCCGAGTGATTCGGTATTTTCGAGTACCGGAGTTACGGGAATACGGGGAAGAGTATTGGGCCTTAATGGGCTTTAGTGGAAGGAGCTGGAGGAGGCGCGCTGCCCTCCCAAGCCCAATCCAAATTGGACAAAGGGTTTGGGGCGCCCCCCTCTTCCTTCCTTCTCCACTTCCCCTTTCCCTTGACCTAGTTGGACTAGGAAAGAAGGAATCCCACTCCCCTGGGAGTAGGACTCCCTTGGCGCCTCCTCCTAGGGCCGGCCTCCTCCCCCTCCCTCCTTATATATACGGGCAGGGCACCCCTAGAACACAAAAGTTGATCTACGGATCGCTCTTAGCCGCAGCGCCCCCTTCCACCATATTCCACCTCGGTCATATCGTCGCAAAGCTTAGGCGGCCCCGCGCCGTAGAACATCAAGATCGCCACCACGCCGTCAGGTCGACGGAACTCTCCTCGATACCGGCTGGATCGGAGTTCGAGGGAGCCATCGAGCTGAATGTGTGCTGAACTCGGAGGTGCCGACGCTCGGTACTTGATCGGTCGGATCATGAAGACGACGACTACATCAACTAAGCAGTTAACGCTCCGCTTATGGTCTACGAGGGTACATGGACAACACTCGCCTCTCATTGCTATGCATCACCATGATCTTGCGTGCGAGGAAATTTTTGAAATTACTACGCTCCCCAACAGGATATCCGAGCCTAGGTTTTATGCGCCGATGTTATATGCACGAGTAGAACACAAGTGAGTTGTGGACGATATAAGTCATACCGCCTACCAAAGATGTCATACTTTGGTTCAGCGGTATTGTTGGATGAAGCGCCCGACCGACATTACGCCAGACGCTTACGCGAGACTGGTTCTACCGACGCGCTTTTGCACACGTGGCTGGCGGGTGTCGCCCAACTTTAGTTGAACTGAAAGTGCTACGCCCGTCCTTGTGAAGGTTAAAACGAGTCTATTTGACAAACTATCGCTGTGGTTTTGATGCGAGGTAAGAACGGTTCTTGCTAAGCCCGTGAGCAGCCACGTAAAATTTGCAACAACAAAGTAGAGGACGCCTAACTTGTTTTTGCAGGCATGTTGTGATGTGATATGGTCAAGACGTGATGAGATATAAGTTGTTGTATGAGATGATCATGTTTTGTTGAAGTTATCGGCGATCGCGTAAGCTCTATGGTTGTCTCTTTGTTGCATAAGATGCAAGTGCCAAATAATTGCTTTACTTTATCGCTATGCGATAGCAATAGTTGCAAGAGCAATAGTTGGTGAGACGACCATGTGATGACACATTGATATAGATCAAGATGATGAAGATCATGGTGTCGTGTCTGTGACGATAGAGATCATGACAAGATTTTGGAGATGGAGATCAAAGGCGCAAGATGATCATGGCCATATCATGTCACATATTTTGATTGCATATGATGTTTATCTGTTATACATCTTATTATGTTTTGATTGACGGTAGCATTTTAAGATGATCTCTCACTAATTATCAAGAAGTGTTCTCCTAAGTATGCACCGCTGCCAAAGTTCGTCGTGCCTGACACCACGTGATGATCGGTGTGATAAGCTCTACGTCCATCTACAACGGGTGCAAGCCAGTTTTGCACACGCGAATACTCAAAGTTAAACTTGACGAGCCTAGCATATGCAGATATGGCCTCGAACACGGAGACCGAAAGGTCGAGCGTGAATCATATAGTAGATATGATCAACATAGTGATGTTCACCATTGAAAACTACTCCATCTCACGTGATGATCGGTTATGGTTTAGTTGATTTGGATCACGTGATCACTTAGATGACTAGAGAGATGTCTGTCTAAGTGGGAGTTCTTAAGTAATATGATTAATTGAACTTTAATTTATCATGAACTTAGTCCTAGTAGTATTTTGCAAATTATGTTGTAGATCAATAGCTCGCGTTGTTGCTTTCATATGTTTATTTTGATATGTTCCTAGAGAAAACTGTGTTGAAAGATGTTAGTAGCAATGATGCAGATTTGATCCGTGACATGAGGTTTATCCTCATTGCTGCACAGAAGAATTATGTCCCTGATGCACCGCTAGGTGACAGACTATTGCAGGCGCAGATGCAGACGTTATGAAAGTTTAGCTAGCTCAGTATGATGACTACTTGATAGTTTAGTGCACCATGCTTAACGGCTTAGAATCGGGACTTCAAAGACGTTTTAGAACGTCATGGACCATATAAGATGTTCCAGGAGTTGAAGTTAATATTTCAAGCAAATACCCGAGTTGAGAGATATGAAGTCTCCAACAAGTTCTATAGCTAAAAGATGGAGGAGAATCGCTCAACTAGTGAGCATGTGCTCGATTGTCCGGTACTTCAATCGCTTGAATCAAGTGGAGTTAATCTTCCGTATAAGATAGTGATTGATGAATTTCTAGTCACCATCACTAAGTTACTAGAACTTTGTGATGAACTATAATATGCAAGGGATGACGAAGATTCTCGAACTCTTCGTGATGTTGAAATCGCGAAAGGTAGAAATCAAGAAAGAGCATCAAGTGTTGATGGTTAACAAGATCACTAGTTTCAAGAAAAGGGCAAAGAAAAAAGGGGAACTTCAAGAAGAAGAGCAAGCAAGTTGTCACGCTCAAGTGAAGAAACCCAAGTCTGGTCCTAAGCCCGAGACTAAGTGCTTCTACCGCAAAGAGATGGTCATCGAAGAGGTACTACCCCAAGTGATTGGTGGATAAGAAGGATGGCAAAGTGAACATAAGTATATTTGATATACATGTTATTGATGTGTACGTTATTAGTGTTTATAGCAACCCTCAAGATTTGATACTTGTTCGCCTAAGATTAGTAACTCAAACGGAGTTGCGTATAAAATGAGACTAGTTAAGGGTGAAGTGACGATGTGTGTTGGAAATAGTTCCAAGATTGATATGATCATCATCGCACACCCCTATACTTTCGGGATTAGTGTTAAACCTAAATAAATGTTATTTGGTGTTTATGCTGGAGCATGAATATGATTTGATCATGTTTATTGCAATACGGTTATTCATTTAAAATCGAGAATAATTGTTGTTCTGCTTACATGAATAAACCTTCAATGGTCATACACCCAATGAAAATGGTTCATTGATCTCGATCGTAGTGATACACATATTCATAATATTGAAACCAAAAGATGCAAAGTTAATAATGATAGTGCAACTTATTTGTGGCAATCGCCGCTTAGGTCATATGGTGTAAAGCGCATGAAGAAACTCCATGCCGATGGATTTTGGAATCACTTGATTATGAATCACTTGATGCTTGTGAACCATGCCTCATGGGCAAGATGACTAAGACTCCGTTTCTCCGAACAATGGAGCGAGCAACTAACTTATTGGAAATAATACATACCGATGTATGCGATCCAATGAGTGTTAAGGCTCACGGCGGTATCGTTATTTTCTAACCTTCACAGATGATTTGAGCAGATATGGGTATATCTACTTGATGAAACATAAGTCTGAAATAGTTGAAAGGTTCAAAGAATTTCAGAGTGAAGTGGAAAATCATCGTAACAAGAAAATAAAGTTTCTACGATCTGATCGCAGAGACAAATATTTGAGTTACGAGTTTGGTCTTCAATTAAAACAATGTGGAATAGTTTCACAAATTCATGCCACCCGAACACCACATCATAATGGTGTGTCCGAACGTCATAACCGTATTTTATTGGATATAGTACAATCTATGATGTTTCTTGCCAATTTACCAATATCGCTTTTGGGATCATGCATTAGAGACAGCTGCATTCACGCTAAATAGGGCACCATCTAAACTGCTGAGACGACACTATATGAATTGTGGTTTAGCAAGAAACCAAAGTTGTCGCTTTCTTAAAGTTTGGGGCTGCGATGCTTATGTGAAAAGTTTCATCCCGATAAGCTCAAACCCAAATCGAGAAGTGCGCTTCATAGAATACCCAAAGGAAATTGTTGGGTACACCTTCTATCACAGATCCGAAGGCAAAATATTCGTTGTTATTAAATGGATCCTTTCTAGAGAAGGAGTTTCTCTCAAAGAAGTGAGGGGAGGAAAGTAGAACTTGATAAGGTAATTGTACCTTCTCTTATTGAAAGTAGTTCATCACGTAAATCTGTTCCGTGACTACTACACCAATTAGTGAGGAAGCTAATGATGATGATCATGTAACTTCAGATCAAGTTACTACCAACTCGTGAGGTAAACCAGAGTGAGATCCGCACTGAGTGGTACGGTAATCCTGTTCGAAGTCATGTAACTAGACCATGATGAACCTACTAACTATGAGGAAGCGATGATGAGCCCAGATTCCGCAAATGGCTCGAGGCCATAAAATCTGAGATATGATCCATGTATGAGAACAAAGTATGGACTTTGATCGACTTGTTCGATGATCGGCAAGCCATCGAGAAATAAATGGATCTTCAAGAGGAAGACGGACACCGATAGTAGTGTTATCTATCTACAAAGCTCGACTTGTTGCAAAAGGTTTTCGACAAGTTCAAGGGTTGACTACGATGAGATTTTCTCACTCAGATGATGCTTAAGTCTTTCTGAATCATGTTAGCAATTGCCACATTTTATGAAATCTCGCAAATGGATGTCAAAACTGCATTCCTTAATGGATTTATTAAAGAAGAGTTGTATATGATGCAACCAGAAGGTTTTGTCAATCCTAAAGGTGCTAACAAATGTGCAAGCTCCAAATGATCCATCTATGGACTGTGCAAGCATCTCGAGTTGAATATACGCTTTGATAAGTTGATCAAAGCATATAATTTTATATGGACTTACATGAAGCCCAGATTTACAATAAAGTGAGTGGAGCACTACAAATTTTCTCGATTAGTATATGTGAGTGACATATTGTTGATCGAAATGATGTAGAATTTTTCTGCAAAGCATAAAGGAGTGTTTTAAAGGAGTTTTTTAAAAAGAAAAGACCTCAGTAAAAGCTACTTACATATTGAGCATCAAGATCTATTGAGATAGATCAAGACGCTTGATAAGATTTTCAATGAGTACATACCTTGGCAAGATTTTGAAATAGTTCAAAATGGAACAGTCAAAGAAAGAGTTCTTGCCTGTGTTGCAAAGGTGTGAAATTGAGTAAGACTCAAATCCCGACCACAGCAGAAAATAGAAAGAGAATGAAAAGTCATTCTCTATGCCTCACCATAGGTTCTATAAAGTATGCTATGCTATGTACCGCACTCTATTGTATACCTTGCTCAATTTGGCAAGGAGTACAATAGTGATCTAGGAGTAGATCATCGACATTGGTCAAGAATATCCTTAGTAAGGACTAAGGAGATGTTTCTCGATTATGGAGGTGATAAAAGAGTTTGTTGTAAAGTTACATCAAGCAAACTTTTACACTCGATCCAGATGACTCTAAGTCTCAACTGGATACATATTGAAAGTGGAGCAATTAGCTAGAGTAGCTCCGCAAGAGCATTGTGGACATAAAATATTTGCAAAATACATACGGCTCAATATGATGCACTCTGCTGACTAAACTTCTCTCACGAAAGCAAAACATGATCACACCTTAGTACTCTTTGGGTGTTAATCACATAGCGATGTGAACTAGATTATTGACTCTAGTAAACCCTTTGGGTGTTGGTCACATGATGATGTGAACTATGGGTGTTAATCATATACAAATATGAATATTGGTGTTAAATCACATGACGATGTGAACTAGATTATTGACTCTAGTGCAAGTGGGAGATCAAGGAAATATGCCCTAGAGGCAATAATAAAGTTATTATTTATTTCCTTATTTCATGATAAATGTTTATTATTCATGCTAGAATTGTATTAACCGAAACATAATACATGTGTGAATACATAGACAAACATAGTGTCACTAGTATGCCTCTACTTGACTAGCTCGCTTATCAAAGATGGTTATGTTTCCTAGCCATGGACAAAAGAGTTGTCATTTGATTAACGGATCACATCATTAGGAGAATGATGTGATTGACTTGACCCATTCCGTTAGCTTAGCACTTGATCGCTTAGTATGTTGCTATTGCTTTCTTCATGACTTATACATGTTCCTCGTGAACTATGAGATTATGCAACTCCCGCTTATCGAGGAACACTTTGGTACTACCAAACGCCACAACGTGAATCGGGTGATTATAAAGGAGTACTACAGGTGTCTCAAAGGTACATGTTGAGTTGGCGATTTCGAGATTAGGTTTTGTCACTCCGATTGCTCGGAGAGGTATCTCTCGGCCTCTCGGCTAATGCACATCATTATAAGCCTTGCAAGCAATGTAACCAATGAGTTGGTTATGGATGATGCATTACGTAATCGAGTAAAGAGACTTGCCGTCGACGAGATTGAACTAGGTATTGAATACCGACGATCGAATCTCGGCAAGTAACATACCGATGACAAAGGAACAACGATGTTGTTATGCGGTTCGACCGATAAAGATCTTCAGAGAATATGTAGGAGCCAATATGGGCATCCAGGTCCCGCTATTGGTTATTGACCAAGAATAGTTCTAGGTCATGTCTACATAGTTCTCGAACCCGTAGGGTCCGCACGCTAAGGTTTCGGCGATGCTTATATTATGAGTTTATGAGTTTTGATGTACCGAAGGAGTTCGGAGTCCCGGATGAGATCGGGACATGACGAGGAGTCTCAAATGGTCGAGACGAAAGATCGATATATTGGACGACTATATTCGAGTTCGGAAAGGTTCCGAGTGATTCGGTATTTTTCGAGTACCGGGAGTTACGGAATATGGGAAGAGTATTGGGCCTTAATGGGGCTTTAGTGGAAGGAGCTAGAGGAGGCGCTGCTGCCCTCCCAAGCCCAGTCCGAATTGGACAAAGGGTTTGGGGCGCCCCCCTCTTCCTTCCTTCTCCACTTCCCTCTTCCCTTGACCTAGTTGGACTAGGAAAGAAGGAATCCTATTCCTGGGAGTAGGACTCCTCATGCCGCCTCCTCCTAGGGCCGGCCTCCTCCTCCTCCTCCTTTATATACGGGGCAGGGGCACCCCATAGAACACACAAGTTGATCTACGGATCGCTCTTAGGCGCAGCGGTGCCCCTTCCACCATATTCCACCTCGTCATATCGCCGCAAAGCTTAGGCGAAGCTCAGCTACCAGAGAACATCAAGATCGCCACCACGCCGTCCGACCGACGAACTCCTCCCCGACACCCCGCTGGATCGAGTTTGAGGGACGCCATCGAGCTGAACGGTGCTGAACTCGGAGGTGCCGTGACGCTCGTACTTGATCGGTCGGATCATGAAGACGCACGACTACATCAACCGCGTTGTCATAACGCCTCGCTTACGGCCCACGAGGGTACGTGGACAACACTCTCCCCTCTCGCTATGCATCACCATGATCTTGCGTGTGCGAGGAAATTTTTGAAATTACTACGCTCCCCAACAATACCGCCAAGGCCGGATTTGAGGCGCCAAGGGGATGACAGAAGCAGCCCGGTGCCCGCCGCAGCTGCTCCGCTGGGCTACTTCCTCCGGCAGCAGTTAAACCGTCGCCTCCCCATTGAAGACCTTAAAGAACAAGGTACGCACATCGGCCATACTCGGCGAATCGGCAGGGTTCTCCAGCGGCAAGCCCGCGATTCACCCCATCTCAAGGCCATGAAACGTCTCCGTGGGGCACCACGCCGACTTAGCCCTCAGGGCTAAGCCAAGCAACACCCGACGCAGTCGCAGCCATAGCTCAACCGCCCCTGGGGGCAGCTCATCCGCGAAGAACCTCGAGAGCCGAGATCTAGGTGTCGGAGGCATCACCGCCACACCACATAAATTCATGAGCTACCTCTCGACGTGGTCCGTGGGCACGGTGGGGTGGCAATGGCGGCCCTACCACCATCATCATGAACCGCCGACGATGCACCCTTCATCTTGAGCCTGTGTGTATAGGGGAGGGGGGCCAATAAAGGAGGCCTCGATTGCCAAGGCGTCTTGGCCACCTTTGCCCTTCGGCCAAAGATCGTGGAGGGGGGGGCGGAGCCGCTTTTCAAGCGGGAGAGGATAGGGCCCCTATCGGTGTCAAACCGGCGGATCTCGTAGGGGGTCCCGATCCGTATGCCTAGGATGATGGTAACAGAAGCAAGGGACACAATGTTTACCCAAGTTCGAGCCTCTCGATGGAGGTAAAACCTACTTCTCGCTTTGATTAATATTGAAGATATGAGTAGTACAAGAGTAGATCTAGCACGAGATCGAGAGGCTAAACCCTAAGAGCTAGCCTATGATGGTATGATTGTAATTGTGATCAGCCTTCTAGGACCAACCTCTCCGGTTTATATAGACACCGGAGAGGGCTAGGGTTTATATGGAGTCGGTTACAAGGAAGGAAACACAATATCCGGATGGCAAGCTTGTCTTCCACGCAAAGGAGAGTCCCATCCAGCACACGGGTCAAGTCTTGAGTCTTGCATCTTCACGCTCAATAGTCCGAACGATGTATACATCCGCTGTCCGGATACTCCCTTATCAAGGACTCCTTTAGTAGCCCCCGAACCAGCTTTAATGACGATGAGTCCCAAGACTAGCCTTGTTCTTCGCATTGCAAGGCGGGTTCTTTCTCCCAATACTCCAGTAATTATCAACACGAGACCGTGTCCAGATCCACAAAATGATTTTCACATACCGCTGTAGAGAGAATGATATTTCACAAATGCAATCCGCTGACAACGCTTTTAGACAACGTGACATGTCACTACGTCGGGTCAATTATTCAACCGCTTTTCCTACAACTAGCCACAGCCAAGATAATAAGGCGCGTTTCCTTGACACGCCTTGTCAAAGGTAGATCGTGTCCCTTATCACGGATTCTCATTAATACGTGTATGGGTAATCCCACCACGCCATCAATCGTGGCGCCGAGAAGTAAGCTTTATCTCAACGGCAAGTGGGGAGGCGCACTCACTTTGTCGCCTATAAAGGGATAAGAGTCCAACATTTTTACCCACACCTTCTTCCTCCTCGACCCACTTCTGCCCCCTCGAGCTCCAAATAGCCTCTATCCCAAGTCTTCTCGCACATCTAAACATGTCCGAGTAGGAGGCAAGTGGTGGCTTCCACCGTGAAAGAGAAGAATATCACAAATCTTCTGGGCGTCGGATACTTGGTCGCAGATATACAAGACTTCGGCCACGGACAACGGCAAGTCATTCCAACCCCGTGACCCCACAAGAGGGTCGGTTTCTCGCCCACTTCATCCGTGGATCGGGTTTCCACTTCACCCCTTTGTCCGTGGGCTCATATCTACTATGGGCTAGATTTACATGATTCAGCCCTCAACTTCGCC
This sequence comes from Aegilops speltoides, assembly GCA_021437245.1. Taxonomy (NCBI): domain Eukaryota; kingdom Viridiplantae; phylum Streptophyta; class Magnoliopsida; order Poales; family Poaceae; genus Aegilops; species Aegilops speltoides. The sequence goes on along the minus strand of JAHHZJ010004013.1, from coordinate 9,974 downwards.
CTCAACATCTCGGCGCGCTCATCGTCAGATAAGCAGGCCTTCCTCCGCATCAAAGCTTCATTTTGGCTTGTGGCTGCAAATCTTCCGCGTGGAAGCCAAAGATTGTGAGCGCCGCCAGCGGAGTGCGGAGGGGCTATGGTGGCAAGATGCCTAACGTCATTCGGCCGGACGGCTCTTTCCAGCGAAACCGTGGAGGGTGGCAGTCGTGGTGGTTCTACATCACCGAGCCGCGCGATGCGAATCGGCGACTTCAAGTTCCGATCCGAACCTCCGGCGCGCTCACCTCCTCGAAAAGAAGGGCCTGTCCTAGGCGACCTACAAAGTCGACCGACATCAAACCTGCATCAAGAGCATGAAGGACAAGAACATCAAGTTTGTTAACGTGATCCGTGTCATGCTCGCTTCACCGGATCCCCGCCGCGCTAAAGGCGGCATTCAATCTGTGGGAGTTTGTCCCGGCCGAACACCAGACGCTTCAGAGGCTCTACGGCATGAAGCACAAAGACGCGTGGAAGCACTACAAAAAAAAAAGACACATCCGTGACATTTTGGGCCGAACGAATTTTTTTTCTGTCATACATATGACACTTCTATGATGATAATTGTGACAAACCCCGTATCATCATAGATGGTGGGCCTTTACTTATGACAAAAAATCATGACAAAATGGGCTTTTCGCCTGGGCAGGCCGGAGACGTACTTGCATGACATTCTTTTGGGCTGGCCCATGACGGAAAAACCATGGTAGAAGCAAGGGGAGGAAAATTTCGGGAGTTGCCGTTACAGGGGAGAGCGAGCGTGCTGCTTTCTCGACAGACAAGCTGTAGTGTGCGAGGCGATGGTCTAATCAAGCCGAGCGAGGCGTTGGGCTCTAATCGAACCTCAGAAAGTGATTAACACCGCAGGCTACACGTTATTAAACCCGAGCGATCGATCGATGGTCAAGTAATCTGAACTCGATGGAGCGATTCTTCGCTATCGCCGCTAATCAAGCCGATCGATGCCGCCTGGATGAACAAAGGAGCGCTATGGGAGGGGAGGGGTTGATGAACTGGTGAGCGGTGGCGGTTCTCCGGATGAACAGGAACCTGTGGTGTGGAGGGCTGGATGAACAAAGAGACGTGGAGGGGTGGCTGTGGGAGGGTGGTTGAACAGACCCTGGTGTGGAGGGTTGGATGAACAGACTCGTGGAGGGGTGCCTGTGGAGGGGTGGTTGAACAAGAGCCGGTGGAGTAGCTGTGGAGGCTGGATGAACAGGAGCCCGTGGAGGCTGGAGGAGGTCGACAGACCGTGGAGGCCGGAGGAGGTCAACGTGGAGATGAACAGATTCGTGGAGTCCTGCTTTGCGGCACGCCACACCCCTCCCGGCGAACAGACTGCTTTCACTGTGGCGCCCAACACAAGTCCGCTTTCGGTCTGCTTTTGTGGTACGCCACACTTCTCCCGATCAACAGACCCCTGCTTCGACCAGAGAGGTCCGCTTATCCTTTTGGCGTACGCCAGTGCCCTCCCCGATCAACAGACTTGCTGACTGTAGGACGCTGCTTTCATCCCTTGCTGGCGGTACGCCAGTGCCCTCCCCGATCAACAGACCCCTGCTTTCTAACGTAATAATCAACACAAGGCCATTTCTCCGCCAGGCGGTACGCCAGCCTCGCTTCCATCAGCCTGCTCCGCCCAAGCCTCCCCGGCGAACACGACCACGCATTCCGCTTCCGATCCAAATGGCTGCCCTCCCCATGAACATGACGACGACGCTGTTTCTCCGTTCCGACCCAGCCATGTACGAGCGCGAAGTAGGCGTCGAGACCTTGCTCAGAGTGCATGTACGACGCGGGTCAGATTTTCTTTTTTGCACCTCGCTGGCCAGACGACTGCACGTACGGGCGCTACTACTACTTACTAGTATGTACGCATACTTGGCCGCGAACCGAGAATGACAACGCCACGTGACGCCAACCAGGTGGGTCCCGACCGTCAAGCACTTCCTTGCCCGCTAAGATGTAGCTGAGGTGTCCAGCTTCGTACGCCAATTGTTTTTTTCGCCTTGACGCACTTCCTTATGCGTGCTAAGATGTAGCAGGTGGGTCCAAAGCCAGCAATGTGGGCGGACCATTTTTTTTTCCCGCACGCACTTCCTTGACATGCGTAGGGTGTAGCTGGTGGGTCCCAGCAGAATGGGAAAACGCTTTTTCGGTGGAAATATGGTGCCCATCCGTGGGTCCCCGCTGGTCGTGGAGGAATAATTATTTTCATGCAGTATAAGGAGGCACTTCTTCGTGCGCGTCAGGACCTAGTGTTGGAACGAGTAATTTCAAAAATTTCCTACGCACACGCAAGATCATGGTGATGCATAGCAACGAGAGGAGAGAGTGTTGTCTACGCACTCCAGGACCGGGCGAAGCGATCACAACGAGGAAGTAGTCGACGTTTCCTCGCGATCCAACCGATCCAGCGCCAGCATTCGCGCCCCGAAGTTCTTGACACACGATAGCTCGATGACGCCTCGGCTCCGATCCAGAAAGCTCCGAGAGAGTTCACAAGACGACGGCGTGGTGACGATCTTGATGTTCTATCACGCAGGGCTTCGCCTAAGCACCGCAACGATATGACCGAGGTGGATTATGGTGGAGGGGGCACCGCACACGGCTAAGGAACCATCTCAAGGATCAACTTGTGTTCTAGGGTGCCCCTGCCCTCAGATATAAAGGAGCAGGGGAGGGCCGGCCGCCTAGGGGCGCCAAGGAGGGGGAGTCCTCCTCCTAGTGGGAGTAGGACTCCCTTCCTAGTCCAACTAGGAAGGAGGAAGGGGAAGGAAGGAGAGGGAGAGGGGGCCGCCTCCTTGTCCTATTCGGACTTCTGGGGCGCCACCTCCGGTACGGCCCCTCTCTCCCTCTGGCCCAATAAGGCCCATTACTTCCCAGGGGTTCAAGAATTCCTCCCCGGTTTTCCGGAAACTTCCTAACCTTTCCGTGTCCAATATAGCCGCCCAATATATCAATCTTTATGTCTCGACCATTTCGAGACTCGCCATGTCCGTGATCACATCCGGACTAACCCTTCGTACATCAAAATACATAAACTCATAATATAACCAGCCATCGAAACCTTGTTGCATGGACCTTACGGTTCGAGAACAATGTAGACATGACCGAGACACGCCTCCCGGTCAATAACCAATAGCGGACCCGATGCCCATATTGGTCTTTACATATTCTACGTAAGATCTTTATCGTCGTAGACCGCATAACAACATACGCTGTTCCCTTTGTCATCGGTATGTTACTTGCCCGAGATTCGATCGCTTGGTATCCAATACCTAGTTCAATCTCGCTATCGCAAGTCTCTTTACTCGTCTCCGAATACATCATCTCACAACTAACTCATTAGTTGTAATGCTTGCAAGGCTTAAGTGATGTGTATTACCGAGAGGGCCCAGAGATACCTCTCCGATAATCGGAGTGACAAATCCTAATCTCAAATACGCCAACCCAACATCCGCTTTTGGAGACACCTGAGTAATCCTTTATAATCACCTGCCATACGCTAGACGCTTTGGTAGTACCTAAAGTGTTCCTCCGTAAACGGAGTTGCATAATCTCATAGTTATAGGAACATGTATAAGTCATGGATAAAAGCAATAGCAACATACTAAACGATCGAAAGTGCTAAGCTAATGGAATGGGTCATGTCAATCGATCATTCAACTAATGATGTGACCTTGTTAATCAAATAACAACCTTTTGTCTATGGTTAGGAAACATAACCATCTTTGATTAACAAGCTAGTCTAGTAGAGGCATACTAGTGACACTGCTTTGTCTATGTATTCACACATGTATTATGTTTCCGGTTAATACAATTCTAGCATGAATAATAAACATTTATCATGAAATAAGGAAATAAATAATAACTTTATTATTGCCTCTAGGGCATATTTCCTTCGGCCTCCCACTTGCACTAGAGTCAATAATCTAGATTACATAGTAATGATTCTAACACCCATGGAGTCTTGGTGTTGATCATGTTTTGCTCGTGGAAGAGGCTTAGTCAATGGTCTCGCAACATTCAGATCCGTATGTATCTTGCAAATCTCTATGTCTCCCACCGACCAAGTCCCGATGGAATTGAAGCGCTCTTGATGTGTTTGTCTTCTTGTGAAATCTGGATTCCTTCGCTAAAGCAATTGCTCCAAGATTGTCACAAAAGATTTTCATTGACCATGCACTAGGTATGACACCTAGATCGGATATGAACCTTCATCCGCATCTTCATTAGCTGCTTCCAAGCCGCTATGTACCCGCTTCACATGTAGATCCCGCCACGACGCTTTGTTTAGAAATCGCACTAACCGATAGCTCCTCCGCTTAGTGTAACACGATCCGTCATGCATTTAGAATCGTCTCGGATCAAGTGTCAAAGCTTGCATCAACGTAACCATTTACGAGCTTTTGTCACCTCCATATAACGAGAAACATATCCTTAGTCCTTTCGGTATTTCAGATGTTCTGATCACTGTCCAAAGGATCCACCTCGGATTACTTTGGTACCTCCTTCTAGGCTTATAGCAAGGCACACATCGTGTCCGGTACACAAGATTGCATACATGATAGAGCCTATGGCTGAAGCTATAGGGAACATCTTTCATTTTCTCTCTATCTTCTGCAGTGGTCGGGCATTGAGTCTTACTCAACTTCACACCTTGTAACACAGCAAGAACCCTTTTGCTTGATCCATTTTGAACTTCTTCAAAATTTTGTCAAGGTATGTGCTTTGTGAAAGTCCAATCAAGCCTTGATCTATCTCTATAGATTTTGATGCCCAATATGTAAGCAGCTTCACCGAGGTCTTTCATTGAAAAACTTTATTCAAGTATCCCTTTATGCTATCCAGAATTTATATCATTTCTCATTAGTAATATGTCATCTACATATAATATCGAAATGCCAGAGCTCCCACTCACTTTCTTGTAAATACAAGCTTCTCCAAAAGTCTCAGATAAACCCAAATGCTTTGATCACACTATCAAAGCGCTTATTCCAACTCCGAGATGCTTGCACCAGTCCATAAATGGATCGCTGAGCTTGCACACTTTGTTAGCTCCCTTGATCGATAAAACCTTCTGTTGCATCATATACAACTCTTTCTTCCGTAAATCCATTCAGGAATGCAGTCTTTACATCCATTTGCCAAATTTCATAATCATAAATGCGCAATTGCTAACATGATTCGGACAGATTAAGCATCGCTACGTGAGAAGGTCTCATCGTAGTCAATCCCTTGAACTTGTCGAAACCCTTTGGCATAAGTCGAGCTTTGTAGACAAGAATATCATCACGCCAGTCTTCTTCTTGAAGATCCACTTGTTTTCTATTGCTTGCCACCTCGCAAGTCAACCAAAGTCCACACTTTGTTTTCATACATGGATCCCATCTCAGATTTCATGGCCTCAAGCCATTTTTATGAATCTGGCTCACCATCGCTTCTTCATAGTTCGAGGTTCATCATGATCTAGTAGCATGACTTCGAGAACAGGATTACCGCATCACCGTGCGGATCTTACTCGCTGATCTACGAGGTTCTCAGAGTAACTTGATCTCAAGTTTCATGATCAACATCATCAACTTCCTCACTATTTGGTGTAGATGTCTCGTAAACCGTTTCTGTATAAACTACTTTCCAATAAGGAGAAGGTACAGCATTCTCATCAAGTTCTACTTTCCTCCCACTCACTTTCGAGAGAAACTCTTTCTAGAAAGGATCCATTCTAGCAACAAATGTCTTGCCTTCGGATCTGTGATAGAAGGTGTACCCAACTGTCTCCTTTGGGTATCCTATGAAGACACATTCCGATTTGGGTTCGAGCTTATCAGTTGAAGCTTTTTCACATAAGCATCACATCCCCAAACTTTAAGAAACGACAACTTTGGTTTCTTGCCAAACCATAGTTCATAAGGTGTCGCCTCAACGGATTTTGACGGTGTTCTATTTAACGTGAATGCGCCGCCTCAAGAGCATAACCCCAAAACGATAGCGGTAATCAGAAGAGACATCATAGATCGCACTATATCTAGTAAAGTGCGACACGACGCTCGACACACCATTACGTCATGTGGTGTTCCGGTGGCGGAGTTGTAAACTATTCCGCATTGTTTCAAATGTAGACCAAACTCAGAACTCAAATATTCTCCCACGATCGATCGTAGAAACTTTATTTTCTTGTTACGATGATTTTCAACTTCACTCAAATTTTTGAACTTTTCAAATGTTTCAGACACTTATGTTTCATTAAGTAGATATACCCATATCTCCTTAAATCATCTGTGAAGGTGAGAAAATAACGATATCCGCCACGAGCCTCAACATTCATCGGACCACATACATCTCAGTATGTATGATTTCCAACAATTCTGTTTTGTCTCCATAGTACCGAGAACGGGTTCTAGTCATCTTGCCCATGAGGCACGGTTCGTAAGTGCCAAGTGATTCATAATCAAGTGACTCCAAAAGTCCATCAAGATGGAGTTTCTTCATGCTTTATACCGATATGACTTAAACGGCAAGGTACACAAATAAGTTGCACTATCATTATCAACTCGTGATCTTTTGGTTTCAACATTATGAATATGTATCACTACTATCGAGATTCATTAAAATAGACCACTTTTCAAGGGTGCATGACCATAAAAGATATTACTCATATAAATAGAACAACCATTATTCTCTGATGAAATGAATAACCGCCTCGCATCAAACAAGATCCAGATATAATGTTCATGCTCAACGCCGCACCAAATAACAATTATTTAGGTCTAAAACTAATCCCAAGGTAGATGTAGTGGTAGCGCGTCGAATCGCGATCACATCGACTTTGGAACCATTTCCCACGCCAGATCGCCACCTCATCCTTTCCGTTGTTCGCTTAATCCAGTAGTCCCCTGCTTCGAGTTGCAAATATTAGCAATGTAACCAGTATCAAATACCCAAAAGCTATCATGAGCTCTAGTAAGGCACACATCAATAACATGTATATCACATATACCTTGTTCACTTTGCCATCCTTCTTATCCGCCAAATACTTGGGGCAGTTCCGCTTCCAGGGACTAATCTCAGTAGAGAAGCACTCAGCCCAGGTTTAGGTCCAGACTTGGGTTTCTTCTCCGAGCAGCAACTTGTTTGTTGTTCTTCTTGAAGTTCCCTTCTTCTTCCCTTTGCCTTTCTTCTTGAAACTAGTGGTCTTATCAACCATCAACACTTGATGCTCCTTCTGATTTCTACCTCCGCAGCCTTTAGCATCATAAGAGCCTGAATAGTCTTTACTATCCCTTGCATATTATAGTTCATCACGAAGCCTTTGTAGCTTGGTATGTGATTGAAGAATTCGTCAATGACACAATCATCCGGAAGATTAACTCCCGCTGAGTCAAGTGATTGTAATACCTGCATATCTCCGAGTATATGTGCTCACCGATGACTCCATTCTCCTCCATCTTGCAGCTATAGAACTTATTGGAGACTTCATATCTCTCAATCCGCATTCTGCTGAAATATCAACTTCAACCCTCGAACATCTCATATGCTCCATGACGCTCAAAACGCTTTGAAGACCCGATTCTAAGCCGTAGCATGGCACATCGAACTATAGAGTAGTCATCAGCTTTGTTTCGCAGACGCTTTAACGCCGCCGCTGCATTGCATCAAAGAAGCAGTTCTGGCACCCAGCGTGCATCCAGACGAATTCTTCCGCAGCAATGAGGATAACTTCAGGTTATGACTCCAAATCCGTAATTGCTACCATCATCTTTCAACTTTGCTTTCTCAAGGAACGATTAAAATTCAACTAACAACAAAGACGAGCCATCTATCTACAAACAAACATAGACAAGCAAGATACTATCAGTACTAAGTTCATGATAAATTTAAGTTCAATTAATCATATTACTTAAGAACTCCCACTTAGACGTACATCTCTAGTCATCTAAGTGATCACGTGATCCAAATCAACTAAACCATAACCGATCATCACGTGAGATGGAGTAGTTTTCAATGGTGAACATCTTATGTTGATCATATCTACTATATGATTCACGCCGACCTTTCTTTGTCTCCGTGTTCCGAGGCCATATCTCGATATGCTAGGCTCGCCAAGTATAACTCGAGTATTCTCGCGGTGCAAAACTGGCTTGCACCCATTGTAGATGGACGAGCTTATCACACCGATCATCACGCGGTGTCCGGGCACGACGAACTTTGGCAACGGTGCATACTCGTGGAGAACACTACTTGATAATTTTAGTGAGAGATCATCTTAAATGCTACCGCCAATCAAAGCAAGATAAGATGCATAAAGGATAAACATCACATGCAATCAATATAAGTGATATGATATGGCCATCATCATCTTGTGCTTGTGATTCCATCTCAAGCACCGCCGTGATCACCATCGCCACCGCGCCGACACCTTGATCTCCATCGTAGCATCGCTTGTCGTTTACGCCATCTATTGCTTTACGATTATCGCTACCGCTTAGTGATAAAGTAAAGCACTATTGGTATGCTCAGATTTCATACAATAAAGCGACAACCATATGGCTCCAAACAGTTGTTACGATAACTTCGTTACAAAACATGATCATCTCATACAATAAAATATAGCATCACGCCTTGACCATATCACATCACAACATGCCCCGCAAAAACAAGTTAGACGCCCTCTACTTTGTTGTTGCAAATTTTACGTGGCTGCTACGGGCTTTAGCAAGAACCGTCTTACCACGATCAAAACCACAACGATAGTTTGTCAAATAGACTCCGCTTTAACCTTCTAAGGACCCATGAGCCACACTCGGTTCAACTAAAGTGAGAGAGACAGACACCCGCCACCACCTTTTAAGCAACGAGTGCTCAGAAGCGGTGAAACCAGTCTCGCTGTGAAGCGACGCAGTAATGTCGGTCCGGGCCGCTTCATCTCACAATACCATGAACCAAAGTATGACATGCCGGTAGGCAAGATGACTTATATCGCCCACAACTCACTTGTGTTCTACTCTGCATATAACATCAAACGATAAAACCTAGGCTCGATGCCACTGTGGGAACGAGTATTTCAAAAATTTCCACGCACACGCAAGATCATGGTGATGCATAGCAACGAGAGGAGAGAGTGTTGTCCCACGCATTCTCAGAGACCGGGCGAAGCGATCACAACGTAGAGGAAGTAGTCGACGCTCTCCTCGCGATCCAACCGATCCCAACACAAGCATTCTTGCACATCCGAAGTTCTTGACACACGCACAGCTCATGACGCCTCGGCTCCGATCCAAAGAAAGCTCCGGAGAGAGTTCCACAAGACGACGGGCGCAGGACGATCTTGATGTTCTATCACGCAGGGCTTCACGCCGCACCGCAACGATATGACCGAGGTGGAATATGGTGGAGGGGGCACCGTGACACGCTAAGGAACGATCTCAATGATCAACTTGTGTGTCTAGGGTGCCCCGCCCAGTGCATAAAGGAGCAGGGGGAGGGCCGCCGCCTAGGGGCGCTGCTAGGGAGGGGGAGTCCTCCTCCTAGTGGGAGTAGACTCCCTTCTCCTAGTCCAACTAGGAAGGAGGGGAAGGAAGGAGGGAGAGGGAGAGGAAAGGGGGGCCTCCTCTGTCTCTATTCTTCCCGACTTCCCGGGGGCGCCACCTCCTGGTGCGGCCCCTCTCTCTCTCTCTCGCCCATTAGCGCCATTACTTCCCGGGGTTCCCGGTGAATCCTCCGCATCTCCTTTTCTCCGAAACTTCCTGAATCTTTCCGTGTCCCAATATATCATTCAATATATCAATCTTTATGTCTCGATTATTTCGAGACTCCTTGCCATGTCCGTGATCACATCCGGACTCAACTCCTTCCTTGCATATCAAAATACATAAACTCATAATATAACCGCCATCGAAACCTTCGGGGATTTATTCGAGAACAATTAGCATC
>JAHHZJ010004012.1:0-21148 GCA_021437245.1 Aegilops speltoides | reverse complement strand
TGTGAGCCCTCCAAATTTCGAGCCCACACACACACACACAAGCATGTTTAATTAGTTTAGATAATTAGTCTTTAATTAGTTTAGATTATTATTTTGTATGTTTAATTAGTTTAGATAATTAGTGTTTAATTAGTTTAGATTATTTAGATTATTATTTTTCACTATTATATATGTATGAATGCATGTTAGATGGATATAATTAGTGCTTAATCAGTTAGAAATTAGTGTTATATAGAAATGTTAGAAATTAGTGTTATATAGAAATGTTAGAAATTTTAGTGTTATTTAGATTATTTAGATTAGCATAATTAGTGTTATATAGAAATGTTAGAAATTTTAGTTATCAAAATCCAATCATTAAAAAAATGTTACTTTTTGCGGGCATATAGCTAGTATTTGTTCTCGACGATGCCCGGCCCGCATCCTCGCCGTCGACCCGTCCGCGACGACATCCAGCCGACCCATATCCGGGACTGCGCTCTGCGGGGCTGGCACTGGGAGGTGCTGCTTGGAGGGGCGCGCCGCTTGATGACGAACCCGGCCGCGGGTCCCGTCGTCGACCCTGATCTCGTTTGGTGGCGTTCGCGTGGGCCAGTTTTGGTGTGGAGGGACCCGGCCCCGCCGGAGGTGGTACGTCGCCGTGTCAGGGAGGAGGACGAGCACATCCATCGCTACATGGTTGCGTTAGAGGGCGGCAGGTTCTCCAATACGTGGCAGTATCTTCGGGATCTCACTTCAGCTATGATCCCGTGAGGTTCCTTCTCTTTGGGTGTCCACCGCCGCGCCGAGGAACCGCGAGTGTCCTAGATTCTTCTAGTATTCGATCTTTATTAGCTAATAGCCGATGATGTACTATTCAATATTATATATTATTCGAGATGATGTATTCGAGATTATATCTATTATTCTAGACGATGTATTCGAGATTATATCTATTATTCGAGACGATGTAATTTGAATACTAAATTGTTTTATATTTCTTTTGGATTAGTTAAACAAAAGCTATGGCAGACAATACCGACAGAGAGGGAGAACAGACCATGGTCGATATGATACGCGGGCTAGATGATAATCAGAATGAAGAAGATTATGACGGCTTCGAATTTCTAAACAACACCGGAGAGGGTGATATGATATTCGATCGCGACGACAAAATTGATGAAGTCATGAACTATGATTATGACGATGACGAAGAACATGTTGATCCTGAAACAACAAACACCGGCGAGGTATATTTATTTATATAAGCAGGCATCTGGTGATCATCACATGTTTTAAATGACTTGAAGATATATTAACGAATCGATCTTTGTTCTTTCAGCCATCCGAATCGAGCAAATCTTCGTGCAAAATGATTTAAACGAGGCCGAACAAAAGTTGAAGCCGGGCGTAAAGTACAATATCGAGGCATGCGCCCCTCTTGGCAAACCATTAGCGCCTAAGAAGATTGTGAACAAGTTCGTTAAATGCGCGGAGTTCTTGTGAAGGACCAACTCGATCAAACTTCAAGAATGGAAGCGCCCGGCAAAGCCACATCCAGATGTTACTTTTGTCGAATAGAATCAAAAGATCTACTTTGGGATACTCTCATGGAACATTTCACCCTACCGGATCATTTCACGAAGCGGATGTGCGAGAAAGTCAAGGAGGCTGCTCTTAGGATGATGGCGATTGCATTCAAGAACTACAAGAATCGTGAATGGAACAAGTACGTCAAGTGAGGAAGGAAGACTCCAGATTCAAGGGAACACCGGAGAACCAACGTGATCATTGGGACGATTTCGTGAAATTCAAGGATTCGGAATTAGCTAAGGAACGTCGAGAATAAACAAGAAGAATGCCGAAAAAGGATAAGTTCCATAAGTCGGGCCGGTGGCTATCGCGGTGGCAATGCCTAAGTGGGATAAGTCTGAGAAAGAGATGGAGGATGCAGGTGTCACTCCGGCTACTAAGAGCTGGCCCCAGTCGTCGACTTGGTTCTATGCGCATGGGGGAGTTGGACCGAGGCGGGCAATGTTTCGACGAGGGCAAGTCTGAAGGAGCCGACGATGCGATACTTGTTGCAATAGAAGAGGCACGAACGGGGTGTTCCAGCCCAGCAGAGAGAACGACAAGCTTACGCGTGCCACGGAAATCCTGAACACCGGAAGAACACGAGGCAAGGGTGCTATGCCGTGGTATGAGGGGTTTTCAGACTGGAACAACGACTACAGAACCCGTGCGAGAAACAAGATTGCGGAGGAGAAGAAGAGGAAGATGGAGGAGGAGCAGAGGAAGCGGGACTATGAACGCCTTCAAGGCCTAGAAGAAAGTCAAGCGGAATTGGCAGTCAAATTCCAGCGGCAGCACGAGCAGATCGACTCACTTACCCATCAAAGGGGGTCTCAGCAGCTGCAGCAGCTAGCGGATGATCCAGCATTGGATAGCACCGGCCCATCCATGCCGAGAAGCAGCGTGGGTTCCGTCCCGGACGACGCAATATTGGGTATATACCCCGTGGATGACATCACGGAGAACACTAACTGCGAGCTACACGTCAAAATGAAGAACATATCCATGAAGGTGGCGGACGGCTATGCTTTCACAAATCCCCCCGAGGCAACCTTCCATTGCAACCCAATTCCAGCGGGCTATGCTCGTGTCTTGGTTGATGAGGTGGTGGACCCACCATATTCGGGGCTACAGCTTGACATTGCTGGAGGTGACGGCGAGCGCTTTCTCGGAGAGGCCAAACATCGTATCATCCTATGGAAAAAGGATTGCATCATCTTTCGAAGGCCACCGACACCGCGTCAGCCGAGTCCTCGTCGAAGTCCGCCACCGAGTCAGCACACTCCCGCTCCTGCAAGTCCACCAAGTCCGGCAAAGTGTCAGGCCAATCCTACTCCTCCAAGTCCGGCAAAGTGTCAGGACAATCCTCCTCCCCCAAGTCTGCCACAGCGTCAGACGTCCACTCCTCCTCCAAGTCCGGCACAACCTCAGTCCACTGCTCCTCATCCAACTCAGCCCCGTCAGCCGTCTCCGCCGCCTCAGCAATCGTAGAAGAAACACCCGCAGCTATGGTGCGTGGCAGTGAGTCGAGGTAGTCTGAGAAATACAGCGGAGGCAAGCGATATAAATATGGTCCAAGCCTCAAGCCTCTTCCGCAGAGGTCTTATGACAGGTCCGAGGAGGAAATCACAGCCATATCGAAGGCCGAGGTGGAAGCCCATTTTGCACCGAAACCGCCACCGCCGCTAAGGGAGAAAGTGCGTGAGAAGCGATTGACCACTTCATTCGTATGGCTCAACCACCAGCTCCCAAGCCTGTTGACACGCACTATGAGCGCCACATCGGAAGTTAAATCGAGCACGTCTACAAAGGAGGCGAGCACGTCTACATCGGGATCGAGCAAACAAGAAGCAGTTGCCAAAAATGCGGAAAACCATTCCCAGCTGGGAGAACAAAGCGGCGAATCGATCCCTTGCTTGTTGTGCCAACAACGGTGGCAATCTGTGCGCCCAATATTATTGTGGGCAAACGATTACACGTTCGAGGTGGGCAATGTGGTAATAACGGAGGAGCATATAATGCAGGCTCAAGTTCTCAATATCACTGTTGGACAACTCCTCGAGATCGAGCCCATGCCTTTGCTTAGAGAGGATGGAATAAAACGGAAATATGTCCGGGGCCAACCTTTGGTCGCGCCAGACAAGGTCAAGAACCTCCCAACGAGAATGTATGAATTGCATCAATGGTACATGAACATTACCAAGATTTCAGATCGATTGTCCCTCATGGTGAATGTCAAGCAGGACAATTACTACCATCGAAAAGCTGTGTCCGTTGAGTATTGAGAATCTGTTTCAGTTATACAACCAAGACGACTCGACAAATCTATCGTCGGTTGCTATTATGCGTAAGTGATTTCTTTCTATAATTTAGGTCTCAAGCTAGCTGTAGTGATCCTTTTGATCAATCATTACCTGTAATTATCCTCACTATATTCTTTTTTGTGGTATTATGCAGGATGAAGATATATGAAATGAGAAAAGGTGGACGCTTTGGCATTGGGTTCATTAACCCAAACACCGTTAATGAATACACATGGAATATAAATGAATGTCAGAAAAAGAACGTAGAGGACAGCATGCTAGAGTTCTTGAAGCGCCTCAAATACAATGAAGATATACTACTTCCTTACAACTTCGTTGAGTCACAATTGTCTTGTACTACAAATTCTCTGTTTTTGCCTACTAGCTAGCTACATGTTTTTGCTTACATATGCCCGCTTAATTAAGACATGCAAACGTGTGTGCATGCAGATATCACTGGGTCTTGTGTATCATTAAAGTGTTGACGCCGGAACAGTTGAAGTACTGGACTCACTAATCTCAGAAAAAACTGACTATAACATCTTGTATGGGATAGTCGACAGGTAATTTCAATCATTATTAACTATATATCTCGGCCTATTTAGTTCGTCATTTCATGATATGAACTATTTAATAACCCCTTTATTCATTTTCTTTGTCGGCGGGCAGGGCTTGGCAAAGGTTCATCGGCATCACGCCCGGCGAATGGAAAACAAAGCTTAAATGGTTTCGACCCAAGGTAAGCAATTAAGTAGTACTAACTAGCTAGCTAGCTGCCATCTCTTTAATTAATTATCATGCTTGATTAATTTTTATCTAGTCAAATTCCATTCTCGTAAAGGCCCTGAAGCAGGCGCAGGGGACTGATCTGTGTGCATTCTGCGTTTGCGAGCACATTACGCATGATGGCGTCCAAAGGAGCAGATCTCAAAAGACAGAATGGGTGCGCTTGTCGAACACTATTCACAATTTTACACCATTATATATCGATATCTAGTCACACAACTGATACACATGCATATTGATCTCCTTCTTAACACAGTTCAAAGAGGTGCGGAGAAGCTCATAGAAACGGAGCGTAGAAGCACTTCAAGAGGAAATAGCGGGATTTTTGCTCGACCAGTCATAAATCCAAAGGAGAATTCTATTACCGCTACCGCCCCATGAAAACCACTTCCAATTGTCATCGTGCTCAAGGCACCAATTAGGCTAATGCCACTTGGCTCAAGGCAACATTCATATGTAGGAGAAATTGTATATAGCTATACATGTGTGTATGTGTGAATTAGTTAATATGGTGGTTTGTGAGACATATTGATGATATATATATATATATATGCATGATTGGTTCTACTAGAAATTCTATTATATATATATATATATATATATATATATATATATATATATATATATGCATAACGTGTACAATGTGTAGTATCGTAAAATACCAGCAAACGAAAAAGAATTAAAATGGAAACACAAAATTAAATGAAAAAGAAATCATAAAACTAAAAACCCCCCAAACCTTATAGTACCGGTTGGTCTTACCAACCGGTACTAAAGGGCTCCAGGCCCCCGGAGCTAGCTCGTGCCACGTGGTTGCCCTTTAGCACCGGTTCGTGCTGAACCGGTACTAAAGGGGGGGGCTTTAGTGACCACAATTTAGTGCCGGTTATGTAACCGGCACTACAGGGCCTTACGAACCGGTGCTAATGCCCGGTTCTGCACTAGTGATACTACAGAATTCATGAAAGGGAGCGACTTAGTTTTGGAAAAATCTGTTTTTACGGAGTACGTACCCACCAGAGTTTATAGGGCTCATCTAAAAAACATTCATTTTTCCGTTTGATAAGTCTCAATTCTAGTACTATACTGGTATAGTAGTACCAGTACATGTTGGATTTCGAGGTGCGTTAGATCACCCGACGCAAGCAGTGTCAAGAGGAAACTAACCAATGCATGTACAAGTTCATGGAAATATGGTGGTCATTCATGCATTCGTTCTAATTAATGCATCGGTAAACATAACTTCTTGAGAAAATGAGCGTACTGTGCAAACTACGAAATTAATTCGACCACTCACCGTCTACCTTGGTTGGAGAGATTTTGAAGTTGAGCCATAAACTGGAAAGGAGGGAGTAGTAACTTTTGTCTCGATTACTATTTGTGGCCTTGTATAGATGCAAAATGTATTTTTTATAGTGGCCTTTTATAATTAAATAGAGGGAGTACTAACCAAAGTACGTAGTAGGGACGAGGAGTAAACAGAGGGAGTAGTAAAATTTTCTCCTCGTGCTGCGAGCCACCACGCTCGTGGGCGAGGGAGCGGGCGTAAAGGCGTATAGTAGTACTCCAGCTTCACCTCATCCTGCGAGCCACCGCGCCCGTGGGCGAGGGAGATGGCGTACTAAGCAAGTTTCTCCTCGTTCTGCGAGTTGACGGGACACATCAAAAGTACTCCAGTGTATAGAGCCTTGCCTCTAAGGTAGGCCCCACATGGTTTGCCTTTTTATTTAATTTAACATAACACGTCAAGTCGCAATTTGTTTGTTCACCCGTGGTAGACGATCCTCCCTCCACCAAGTGGACAACCATTACATCGTGCCAAATTACCACGTGGGCTGCCTTTTTCGTCTGAAAATGAGCTCCACCGTGTACCAGCGGGTGTGGTTGGGAAAGAGGCGGAATGCGTGCGCCGTGCATGCACCTCTTCTCTTCGTGCACGTCCCCCACCTACGTGGGTGTGTGTGAGAGAGATACAAACCTAGACATAATGCGCCGTCCATCCCCATTCCTCCGCCCAGTCCGACCACCAGTCACCACCACGGCACCACGCCCCACTCCTCCTCACCTTATCTCTCATATTTCTCCCTCCATTTTTATATACAAGGGGCCACTATAAAAATTACAATTTGCAGATATACAAGGCCACTAACACTAATCGATGCAATATTAATGGTGTTTGCCTCATGGTACTAGCAAAGGAGGACATTAATTATCCCTTGCATGCATGCGGGAGTTTGTAAAAAAATGCATCTTGATGTTCCGTGCAATGCACGGGCATCTTGCTAGTTCATGAAAACAACACATGGCAAAATTCCACGGCGAACGAGGGATTTGAATCTATTGGGAGGGGTTGTTTGGATCTTGCCCAGGGTAGCCAAAATATTGGCGACCCTTTTGTCCACCAGTGCCTTTGCCACCGATGAACGAGGAACGGCTCGGGTGCTCATGCATCATGCATCCTCCAAAGACGCACGTTGAGACGATCTCGCACGAGATGTGTTTTTGTCCCAGCGCCACCCGAGCCGCCCAGAACCGACCGGCGACCGCAAATTCGCCATCCAACCGTAGCCGCACATTATGACAGCAACTCAACCAACCGGATGAAATTCACGCCGTCGTGAACAAAGCGATACTCATTCACGCAACCACCGGAGTATTTCATACAAACAACGACGGAAATCATATAAAATACCGGATTTTCACACAAACATGACGGATTTCATTACATTCAAATGAACTACGCGGTGCTAGTTCTGGACATCACAGGTATATAATACATGGCCTAAATGGTCGCCCGCCGATCGATTTGTGTTCCTCATGTCCGGCAGCACGATCACCGGACTGCCGGGAGCCCCGGAGGTATATGCTTCAGCGCAAAGGATGGCTTGCTTCCCCACTGCCCAACTGATATCATTGGCTGGTGTCAAAGATGATGGTGGCCGGCACCGGTTCGAGTTCATCACCGGCCACTACTTTGCCATGGTCGGCACCGACTCGAGTTCATCCTAACATTGACCTCTTCCGTGGAGCCCATGCGGGGTCGACGAAGGTCCTCGCAACAAAAGGATCCGGCAAGACACCTGCTGTGTATGCTAGCGTCGCCTCCGCGGTGGCCGTCATGGGACCCAGGTGGCGGCGGCCTCCCGTGTTCTACTTCTCCTCGATGATGGCGGCGGACGCGGAGGCGCTGGCCACCGACTCGTCGCTCTCCGCACACCCGGCTTCTGTCGCTGCTTGCATGGCGCGGCCGCCGGCATGGGAGTCTCGGCCACAGAAACGGGAGACGCGGTATGAGGCCGCGGCGTGGACGGCAGCAACAACGCCCGTGCGCCGCTCCTCGTCGAGCTGGCCTGGAGCGGCAAGTTGCTGAACTACGCACCAGCTTGGGGCGGCAACTGGCTCTGTCGGGCGAGGGGAGGGAGGTGGATCAGCGAGCTGCATAGCTCGTATCCGGCGGGCTACCCAGCCAGCTTGGATGAGGAATAACTACTCTTCGTAAGCCATTGTAAGAGTGGACAAAATGGTGGAGGAGATAGGGGAGCGGCGGAGGTGTGCGATTCTTGGCCGGCGTTTGGCCTCGTTTAAATAGGAGATTAAATAGACGGCGGACGGGAGGAGCTCGGCCGGCGTTGCGTTTAACACCGACCCGGTCATGAACGGACGTGTGTCCAGAGTGGGTTTCTCGGCTTCCACACGGGCAGGTTTCATGGAGGTGTTTGAATGCGGCATGGAGGCGTGTTCAGCCGGGCATGCCGCGAGTGGCGCCCTCGACTCTAACCTAGGACACCGCACCATTCTTCCACTGATGTGTGGGCTCTTTGGCTGCATGGCCTGCATGTCAGTGACCCAACACAGGCAGCGCACAGCAGATGAACCTTTGGTGGGCCAGGGCGGTCCGAAGCAGGCATTTCATAAACTGATGATTGTTCATTGAGTGCGACGTCATCTTTTTCATGTAGTTAAGCGTGTGTCTTGCGTCGTGTGTTGTGTGCATGCAGGCGTGCGAGTGTTGCGTGCGTGCAAGGGTGCGTTTCAGTGTTGCATGCATGGGTGCGTATGTGCAAGGGTGCGTTTCAGTGTTGCATGCATAGGTGTGTACGTGCGTGTGTTCGTGAGTGCATGTGTACGTGTCAGTGTTGCACGCCAGCATGCGTGCCTGTGTACGTTATGTGTACGTGTCAGTGTTGCACGCCTACATGCGTGCGTGCCTTGTGTGCGTGCATGTGTATGTGCGGGGTGAGGCTACACGTCAGTCGACTGACTTCTTCATCTCTGGTCATTAGATTTTCCAGCCGTTGGATACAAAATCAAGGGCCTCCAATTTATCATCAAACTCCACCCCCCCGAGCCGCCAGCCACCACCGGGCGAACCGCCCGCCCGCCGCCAGCGGCGGCCCCAAACCACTCCCCACCACTGCTCGCCACGCACCTTCGAGAGAGTGGGCCAGCATATATTATCTTGAGATTTTACGAAGTCACCATAGGTGCCTGGTAGTCGAGTGGAACGTCTCCTCCCACTGAACGTACATCACCGGAAAATACTGAAATTAACACAAGATAAATGCGAGCACCGGGACTTTAACCTTGGTGGGCTTGAGAAACCACTGTCCTCTAACCATCCAACCACATGTTGGTTAGCACGACAAAATGTATGTGGTGACCGTTATGAGCTTATTCTGAAGTCCAGTGACCATATCATGCTTTCGCTTCAAATACAATGACCGTAAGTGTCGTCAACAAAATACGGAGCACGCATCAAATGCAAAGTCCGTCAGTGTCATCAACAAAATATGGAGACGTATCGTGAGCTAGATACCGTTGTATTATTCTATATGCTTATTTTCTTAGTGGCCGATTGCGTGTGTGGTGTGGTGGGCACATCATTTCTAGTTGTGGTGGGTCAACATGAAGACTCATGGGTCGGTTCCATCCTGCGCCACATATAGGTTGGACCGAGACGTGTTATACGGAGACCCATGTGGAGGACTCGGCGTACAACACGAAGCTACCAGAGTCGCGGAGGACTCTATCCCCACTGGTGATAATCCGACTATATATGATTTGTAACCCTAGGCCCTTAGTATGTTATACAAGCTTGGGGGCTAGTTCGTCGATAGTATACACGCACACACAATGCATGGTATTCACGTGTACTTTGTACACACCCCTAACACTAGTATACAGTACCAAGAGTAGGCTCTTTCTTCAACTGCAAGGGTCCGATCCGAACTAGGGAAAACTTTGCCTCGTATTACCATCCAGCCTAACAGCCAGGGATATCCTACCGAATGATAAGATGAAATCATATCTGCCAACTACTACTAGAGAGGTGTGTCGGGGGGCAATGTGTGCGAGAGAGGCCTAAAGATAATGTGCGTGCGGGAGACACGTAGGCACATATATGTGCATATAGAGGGCTAGTAGAGACCGTGCATGTGTATATATGCATGTGAGAGAAATAGTGTTTTCCAACTGAGATTAGTGAAAAGAGTGGTACATAGTAGTCAGAAAGAGAGATAGAGAAACAGAGAGAGCATGTGCGTGAGACACCCCGACACCCTGAGAGAGATTGTGAGCATGTGTGAAAGAGAAATGCCGATGCATATTAATTAAAATATAAAGTCTGTGCACTTATGTGTTAGATAGAGAGATATCTATGTGTAAAAGGCGGTTCTACGCATTAAATTAAAATATAAATGGCATTATTATTTTTGGATGCGATCATGAATTTTGCAAAATTGCGTATGGACGAAAATCGGTCTATCAGACACCCATACTCTATTGAATTGTAGCATGTGCATGTGTTTATTTCATATTATCGATCCATAGAGTGAGAGCGGTTTGAAATACATGGATGCTTTTGCAATTCATATATAAACATTAATTAGTGCACTCCATGTTGTTAGTGTGAAGCACTTTATACATTTGTCACTTGCATGGATACATTCCAAATTGCTAGCTACGAAATAAAATACATGTCGAATTCAACATAAAGGGGGTTTCGAAGATTCGAATTCATAGGAAGTGCATTCATCTATTTGAACCCGAGATAATGGCATTTGTAAATCAGATGTAAAAGGGGGCATCAATTTTTGTTGTGAGTTTGAACATGGTATATATATATTCATACGCATATCTAACTTTTTTTTGCAACCAAGGAGATTATACCTGGAATCATGCATGAACTGAAGTAAGTTGCATATTTTTAATATATACTCGTGTACAATGTATATTAAAATGTACCCCCTCCATTCCAAAATAATCGTAGCTTTAGGATTTTCAAGAGTAAAGATTTGTGAAGTTTGACAAATACTGAAAGTTCAATTCAAGAGAACCGAAAATGTTAATGCTTCTGCTCCCAAATATTGAACGAAGTGCCAAATAGGCCTCTGGTCACCCGAAACCGCGCGAGACAAATGTTTTGGTGGTAGGAAATTACTGTTCGGACTCTGGCCCGTGTAGCCTATTGGTCCCATGTCCAAAGGTCTAAACCAGGGTAGGTTTGTAACTTCACCAAGACGCCAGTCTCAACCGCCTCCGAGAAGCATTCATACGCTGTGGGCGCCTAAACACCCATGCGCTCGGCCGAAATCTATCCCGCCCACATTTGGGACACTTGACGTGACTATCCAACCCCCAACCCACAATATGTCCAAAATTTTAGATGGGGCAAAGTTTGTAACTTTCCCCAAATTTCAAACAAGCGCGTCTCAAACCGAAACATTGTTCCCCCTTAGTTCCCCGCCGAGGCAGAGCTGCCTCCATGACGCCGACGCCGATGTGCGCCGTACCAGAACCACTCCGACCACGCCTTCCTGCGCCTCACTGCTGCGGCTCCACTGTCGCAACCGTCCACCGCACTGGAGCTGTTCCCGCTACGCCGTCGTTCGCCTCCTCGGATCTGCTTCCCCGCCGCCGATAGACGGCCACCGCACCACACTCAACAACTTGGCCATGGGTTCGTCCAAGGCTGCACCGTCCTCCACAACTTCTGGTTTCCGGCGAACAACAAGATCGTCGGAAAAACAGAAGGAGGACACAGCACTGCCAGCAGAAAGAGGTACTCCTCTTCCCTTATTCGTGCAAATCTTACGTCTCCGCTCACACCGTATTCATCCCACGAAAGAAACTAGTTGAGCGCTTCTTACTGCATCTTCTTCGTGATACTAAATGCACAAGGTTTCCTCCCTTTACTATTTCACCTTTGCTAGAGGTCAGAGCCGCTTTGGATTTCAATTCAGGTCGGTCGAACCGCAATTAAAAGAAGCATCACCCGCTTAGGCGCGGAGCACCTAGTCCGCTTGTTCACGGGAAGCGCGATCGGTGTCTATCATAGGGGTGTGGGCGCAGGAGCTGCTTGCGCCCGATCTGGAGGTCGACGGGGCTTGAATGGATGGCCGGGGGGCAGTGCCAAGCACGGTAGTGCGGTGAGGTCGAGGGGAGGGCGCAGGCAGGGGAGGAATACTGGGCCGATGGTCGCTGGCGTTTCGAGGAAGATCGTCAAGACTAACTGGCTGGAGGTAGATGAAGGCGATCTCTCCGTTCTTTGTACATCGGACGATGCAGAAAAATGGACTGACCTATTTGCTTTCAGTCGACTATTATTTTCATAGAATCCTGTAGTAATTGAGTGTGCCATGCATGTTGTAGAGCTATCATATGTCTCCCGTCATTTATTTCTCACCGACCTGCTATCTGCTACCTTTACACTGTACTAATTGTGCACACACTTCACCCATACTCACACTATTGTTTTTTTATGCATGGGTATTTCAGACTCTGATGCAACATTGATGAATGCAGAAAAGAAAAGACCGAAGTCGCTCCAGTGTAATTCGAAGATATGAAGTAAGCGTTTCAACGCTCTAATGGGTGCAGTGTCAGCAGTTGGAGACAGTAAAAGTAGCTCTGCAGTTGATGATCTCAATTGCCACACACAATCATCCCAGGTGCTTGCTTTAACTTCGCGCTGTCAAATGTGGTTGCATGTTGCATATGGTGTCTAGCTTGTATTGCTTCCAATTTGGTTAAATTGCATCTGCTTACTTTACACATTATACCTTTGATAATGACATGCCTTCCTGTTTTTGATACATACTACATATGTCTATTAACCATATTCGTACATCAAACTAATGCTCTTTTGTATCCCTCGTCGATCACTTATGATGAGACAGTCACCCGGGTGGGTTACTGTGAGACGCCCTACTCGTTTAAAGAGTGCAGTGTCATCCTCCCCACATGATTCTCAAGAAACAGCAAGGCTAAATGATGATAGTCAACGTAGCTCTCTAGTTGATCACATAATTCCCCACACTACCATCGCAGTGCTTGCTCTTACTTGGCAGTGTGATATGTGGTTGCATGTTGCATATGGTGTCTACCTTGTAATGCTTCTAATTAGGGTAAATTAATGCCTTAGTTAACACATTATACCTGTGAATATGACATGCCTTCCTATTTTTGGTACATACTACATCTTTCTATTAACCATGTTCTTACATCAAACTGCTTCTCTTGTGTATCCCTCATCAATGCTCCTAATTTGTTAAATTGCATCTCCTTAGCTTACACATTATACATGTGAATATGACACGCCTTCCTGTTTTTGGTACATACTACATCTGCCTATCACACCATGTTCTTACATCAAACTACTGTTCTTGTGTATCCTGCGTCTACCGCTTATGATGAGATAGTCACACGCGTGGGTTAATATAAGACGCAATACTCTTATAAGAATGCAATTTCATCCTCTCCACATGATTCTCAAGAAACAACAAGCCTAATTGAGATATTGAACGTTGCTCTGTACCTGAAGACAACACTTCCCCTACACCACCATCACAGGTGCTTGCTCCAACTTCGCAGTGTGATATGTGGTTGCATGTTGCATACGGTGTCTAGCTTGTAATGCTTCTAATTAGTGTAAATTGCATCTGCTTAGTTTACACACTATACCTATGAATATGACATGCCTTCCTATTTTTGGTACACACTACATCTATGTGTTAACCTTGTTCTTACATGAAACTACCTCTCTTCTGTATCCTGCATCAATTACTTACGATGAGTCACCTTTATTCGTTGCATATTGCATATTATTTCTATCCTGTTGCCATGTATTGCTTCTAATTTGGTCAAATACATTTGTTAGGGCACCCTTTTAATTTGGCAGAGTGATATTGGTTTCATCTTTCATATGGTTTCTAGCTTTCATCAATTCTAACAAGTTCAAGCACCTTGTGCTTAGTTTACACTTTATACATCATACATGTCGATATGTCACGCCGTCCTGTTTTTCATACATATTCCATCCTCCTATCATGTGGCTGCCTTACATGAAAGTAGTGTTCACAAGATCATGCATCAATAAGTTCAAGAGCAAATTTTATTCCTTTTTATTGTGGGTTTGACTTGACAAGGCAAAATCAAGAAAGAGGAAGGAAAAGAGTAAGGAAGGCGATGATGGTGGTCCTCTGCAGCAACATAAACGGAGCATCTGTACCGATTCCCCTTGTACTGATAGTGCATTACATGGTCCAAGTCTCCGCTCCCCTACTCCACCATCCAAGGTGCTTGCTCTAACTTGGCAGTGTGATATCTGGTTGCATGTTGCATATGGTGTCTAGCTCGTATTGCTCCTAATTAGTGTAACCTGCATCTGCTTAGCTTACACTTGATACATGTGAATATGACACGCCTTCCTGTTTTTGGTACATACTATATCTGTCTATCACACCATGTTCTTACATGAAACTACTCTTCTTGTGTATCCTGCATCAGTCACTTATGATGGGACACCTTTAAGTTGGCAGTGCGATATTGGTTTGTGTCTTGAATATGATTTCTAGCATGTATTGCTTCTAGTTTGATGAACGCCACCTATGACGAGACAGTTTTAACTTGGCAGAGTGATATTGATTGCACCTTCCATATGGTGTCTTGCAGTGTTTCTAATTTGTTGAAGTGCCTTCAGCTTAGTTACCACATCATAGGTATGAATATGTCAAGCCGTCCATTTTTTCGTACATATTCCATCCTCGTATCATGACTTTGCCGCTCATCGAGTAGTGTTCACAAGATCATGCATGAATGAGTTCTGAAGAGCAAATGATATTCCTTTTTCTTGTCGGTATGACCTCACAATGCAAAATCAATAAAGCTGAAGGAAATTGGCAAGGCATTGGATGATGGTGGTCCTTCCGAGCAACTGAAACGGAGGTTCTCTATAGATTCTACTCCGCCATCCTCCCAACAAGATTCGCAAGACAACGCAAGGCTAGACAGTCAACGTAGTTGTGTAGATGATGAGAACATCTCCCCTACTCCACCATCACAGGTGCTTGCTCTAACTTGGCACTATTATATGTGGTTCCATGTTGCATATGATGTCTAGCTTGTATTGCTTCTAACTTTGTTGAATTGCATCTGCTTACTGAAGGAAATATGCCCTAGAGGCAATAATAAAGTTATTATTTATTTCCTTATTTCATGATAAATGTTTATTATTCATGCTAGAATTGTATTAACCGGAAACATAATACATGTGCGAATACATAGACAAACATAGTGTCACTAGTATGCCTCTACTTGACTAGCTCGTGAATCAAAGATGGTTAAGTTTCCTAGCCATAGACATGAGTTGTCATTTGATTAACGGGATCACATCATTAGGAGAATGATGTGATTGACATGACCCATTCCATTAGCCTAGCACTTGATCGTTTAGTATGTTGCTATTGCTTTCTTCATGACTTATACATGTTCCTGTAACTATGAGATTTATGCAACTCCCGTTTGCCGGAGGAACACTTTGGGTGCTACCAAACGTCACAACATAACTGGGTGATTATAAAGGAGTACTACAGGTGTCTCCGAAAGTACATGTTGGGTTGGCGTATTTCGAGATTATGTTTTGTCACTCCGATTGTCGGAGAGGTATCGCTGGGCCCTCTCGGTAATGCACATCACTATAAGCCTTGCTAGCAATGTAGCTAATGAGTTAGTTATGGAATGATGCATTACGTAACGAGTAAAGAGACTTGCCGGTAACGAGATTGAACTAGGTATTGGATACCGACGATCGTATCTCGGGCAAGTAACATACCGATGACAAAGGGAACAACGTATGTTGTTATGCGGTTTGACCGATAAAGATCTTCGTAGAATATGTAGGAGCCAATATGGGCATCCAGGTTCCGCTATTGGTTATTGACCGAGAATAGTTCTAGGTCATGTCTACATAGTTCTCGAACCCGTAGGGTCCACACGCTTAAGGTTTTGACGACAGTTATATTATGAGTTTATGAGTTTTGATGTACCGAAGGAGTTCGGAGTTCCGGATGAGATCGGCGACATGACGAGGAGTCTCGAAATGGTCGAGACGTAAAGATCGATATATTGGACGACTATATTCGGAGATCGGAAAGGTTCCGAGTGATTCGCGTATTTTTCGGAGTACCGGAGAGTTACGGGAATTCGTATTGGGCCTTAATGGGCCATACGGGAAAGGAGAGAAAGGGCCAAAAGGGTGGTCTCACCCCTCCCCTTGGACTAGTCCGAATTGGACTAGGGAGGGGGGGCGCCCGCTTCCTTCCTTCTCCTTCTCTCTTCCCTTTCCTTCTCTCCTACTCCTACTACATGGAAGGGTTTCTAGTTCTACTAGGAAAGGGGGAATCCTACTCCCGGTGGGAGTAGGACTCCCCTAGGGCGCGCCATAGAGAGGGTCGGCCCTCCCCCTCCTCCACTCCTTTATATACGGGGGCAGGGGGCACCCCATAGACACACAAGTGGATCTACGGATCGTTCCTTAGCCGTGTGCGGTGCCCCCCTCCACCATATTCCACCTCGGTCATATCGTTGCGGTGCTTAGGCGAAGCCCTACGTCGGTAGAACATCATCATCATCACCACGCCGTCGTGCTGACGGAACTCATCCCCGACACCCTGCTGGATCGGAGTCCGGGGATCGTCATCGAGCTGAACGTGTGCTGAACTCGGAGGTGCCGTGTGTTCGGTACTTGGGTCGGTCGGATCGTGAAGACGTACGACTACATCAACCGTGTTGTCATAATGCTTCCGCTTACGGTCTACGAGGGTACGTGGACTACACTCTCCCCTCTCGTTGCTATGCATCACCATGATCTTGCGTGTGCGTAGGTATTTTTTTGAAATTACTACATTCCCCAAGAGTGGCATCCGAGCCTAGGTTTTATGCGTTGATGTTATATGCACGAGTAGAACACAAGTGAGTTGTGGGCGATACAAGTCATACTGCTTACCAGCATGTCATACTTTGGTTCAGCGGTATTGTTGGATGAAGCGGCCCGGACCGACATTACGCGTACGCCTACGCGAGACTGGTTTTACCAGCATGCTTTGCACACAGGTGACTAGCGGGTGTCTGTTTCTCCAACTTTAGTTGAACCGAGTGTGGCTACGCCCAGTCCTTGCGAATGTTAAAACAACACCAACTTGACAAACTATCATTGTGGTTTTTGATGCGTAGGTAAGAACGGTTCTTGCTCAGCCCGTAGCAGCCACGTAAAACTTGCAACAACAAAGTAGAGGACATCTAACTTGTTTTTGCAGGGCATGTTGTCATGTGATATGGTCAAGACGTGATGAGATATAAGTTGTTGTATGAGATGATCATGTTTTGTTGAAGTTATCGGCAACTGGCAGAAGCTCTATGGTTGTCTCTTTGTTGCATAAGATGCAAGTGCCAAATAATTGCTTTACTTTATCGCTATGCGATAGCAATAGTTGGCGAGACAACCATGTGATGACACATTGATATAGATCAAGATGATGAAGATCATGGTGTCGTGCCGGTGACGATAGAGATCATGACAGTACTTTGGAGATGGAGATCAAAGGCGCAAGATGATCATGGCCATATCATGTCACATATTTTGATTGCATATGATGTTTATCTGTTATACATCTTATTCTGTTTTTGTATGACGGTAGCATTTTAAGATGATCTCTCACTAATTATCAAGAAGTGTTCTCCCTAAGTATGCACCGTTGTGAAAGTTCTTCGTGCTGAGACACCACGTGATGATCTGGTGTGATAGGCTCTACGTTCAAATACAACGGGTGCAAAACAGTTGCACACGCGGAATACTCAGGTTAAACTTGACGAGCCTAACATATAACAGATATGGCCTCGGAACACGGAGACCGAAAGGTCGAGCGTGAATCATATAGTAGATATGATCAACATATTGATGTTCATCGCTGAAACTACTCCATCTCACATGATGATCGGACATGGTGTAGTTAATATGGATCACGAATCACTTAGAGGATTAGAGGGATGTCTATCTAAGTGGGAGTTCTTAAGTAATATGATTAATTGAACTTAAATTTATCATGAACTTAGTCCTGGTAGTATTTTGCAAATTATGTTGTAGATCAATAGCTTGCGTTGTTGCTTTCATATGTTTATTTTGATATGTTCCTAGAGAAAATTGTGTTGAAAGATGTTAGTAGCAATGATGCGGATTGGATCCGTGATCTGAGGTTTATCCTCATTGCTGCGTAGAAGAATTATGTCCTTGATGCACCGCTAGGTGACAAACCTATTGCAGGAGCAGATGCAGACGTTATGAACGTTTGGCTAGCTCAATATGATGACTACTTGATAGTTTAGGGCACCATGCTTAACGGCTTAGAATCGGGACTTCAAAGACGTTTTGAACGTCGACCATATGAGATGTTCCAGGAATTGAAGTTAATATTTCCAGCAAATACCCGAGTTGAGAGATATGAAGTCTCCAACAAGTTCTATAGCTAAAAATGGAGGAGAATCGCTCAACTAGTGAGCATGTGCTCAGATTGTCTGGGTACTTCAGTCGCTTGAATCAAGTGGGAGTTAATCTTCCAGATAAGGTAGTGATTGACAGAGTTCTCTAGTCACCATCATCAAGTTACTAGAACTTCATGATGAACTATAGTATGCAAGGGATGACGAAAACGATTCCTGAGCTCTTCGTGATGTTGAAATCGACGAAGGTAGAAATCAAGAAAAAGCATCAAGTGTTGATGATTGACAAGACCACTAGTTTCAAGAAAAGGGCAAAGGGAAAGAAAGGGAACTTCAAGTAGAATGGCAAACAAGTTGTCACTCCCATGAAGAATACCAAAGCTGGACCAAAGCCTGAAACTGAGTGCTTACACTGCAAAGGAAATGCTCACTGGAAGCAGGAATGCCCTGAATATTTGGTGGATAAGAAGGATGGCAAAAGTGAACAAGGGTATATTTGATATACAGGTTATTGATGTGTGTCTTACTAGTGTTTATAGTAGCCCGTTAGTATTTGATACTTGTTCGGTTGCTAAGATTAGTAACTCGAAATAGGAGTTACAGAATAAACAGAGACTAGTTGAAGGGGAAGTGATGATGAGTGTTGGAAGTAGTTCCAAGATTGATATGATCATCATCGCACACTCCCTATACTTTCAGGATTAGTGTTAAACCTAAATAAATGTTATTTGGCGTTTGCGTTGAGCATGAACACGATTTGATCGTGTTTATTGCGATACGGTTATTCATTTAAAGTTAGAGAATAATTATTATTTTGTTTACATGAATAAAACCTTCGATGGTCATACACCCAATGAACATAGTTTGTTGGATCTCGATCGTAATGATACACATATTCATAATATTGATGCCAAAAGATGCAAAGTTAATAATGATAGTGCAACTTATTTGTGGCACTGCCGTTTGGGTCATATCGGTGTAAAGCGCATGAAGAAACTCCATAAAGATGGATTTTTGGAATCACTTGATTATGAATCATTTGATGCTTGCGAACCGTGCCTTTTGGGCAAGATGACTAAAACTCCATTCTCACAATGGAACGAGCTATTGACTTGTTGGAAATAATACATACCGATGTATGCGATCCGATGAGTGTTAAGGCTCGCGGCATGTATCGTTATTTTCTGACCTTCACAGATGATTTCAGCAGATACGGGTATATCTACTTGATGAAACATAAGTCTGAAATAGTTGAAAGGTTAAAAGAATTTCAGAGTGAAGTGTAAAATCATCATAACAAGAAAATAAAGTTTCTGCGATCTGATCGTGGAGATGGATATTTAAGTTACGAGTTTGGTCTTCAATTAAAACAATGTGGAATAGTTTCACAGCTCACGCCACCTGGAACACCACAACGTTATGGTGTGTCTGAACGTCGTAACCGCGCTTTATTGGATATGGTGCGATCTATGATGTCTCTTACTGATTTACCACTATTGTTTTGGTGTTATGCATTAGAGACAGCTGCATTCATGTTAAAAGGGCACCATCTAAATCCGTTGAGACGACACCATATGAACTGTGGTTTAGCAAGAAACCCAAGTTGTCGTTTCTTAAAGTTTGGGGCTGCGATGCTTATGTGAAAAAGTTTCATCCTGATAAGCTCAAACCCAAATTGGAGAAGTGCATCTTCATAGAATACCCAAAGGAAACTGTTGGGTACACCTTCTATCACAGATCCGAAGGCAAGATATTCATTGCTAAAAATGGATCCTTTCTAGAGAAGGAGTTTCTCTCGAAAGAAGTGAGCGGGAGGAAAGTAGAACTTGATGAGGTAATCAGACCTTCTCCCGAATTGGAAAATAGTTCATCACTGAAATTAGTTCGATGATTCCTACACCAATTAGTGAGGAAGCTAATGATGATGATCATGAAACTTCGGATCAAGTTACTCTGTAACCTCGTAGGTCTTCCAGAGTATGGTCCGCACTAGAGTGGTATGGTAATCCTGTTCTGGAAGTCATGTTACTAGACCATGATAAACCTACGAACTATGAGGAAGCGATGACGAGCACAGATTCCGCGAAATGTCTGAAGGCCATGAAATCTGAGATGGGATCCATGTATGAAAACAAAGTGTGGACTTTGATTGACTTGCCCGATGATCGGCAAGCCATAGAAAATAAATGGATCTTCAAGAGGAAGACAGATGCTGATAGTAGTGTTACTATCTACCAAGCTTGACTTGTTGCAAAAAGGTTTTGATAAGTTCAAGGTGTGGACTACAATGAGATTTTCTCAACTGTAGCGATGCTTAAGTCTGTCCAAATCATGTTAGCAATTGCCACAATTTATGAAATCTGGCAAATGGATGTCAAAACTGCATTCCTTAATGGTTTTCTTAAAGAAGAGTTGTATATGATGCAACCAGAAGGTTTTGTCAATCCTAAAGGTGCTAACAAAAATGTACAAGCTCCAGCGATCCATATATGGACTGGTGCAAGCATCTCGGAGTTGGAATATACGCTTTGATAAGTTCATCAAAGCATATAGTTTTATACAGACTTGCGGTGAAGCCTGTATTTACAAGAAAGTGAGTGGGAGCACTACAACATTTTTGATAAGTTTATGTGAATGACATATTGTTGATAGGAAATAATGTAGAATTATTCTGCAAAGCATAAAGGAGTGTTTGAAAGGAGTTTTTTCAAAGAAAGACCTCGGCAAAGCTACTT
>JAHHZJ010004011.1:0-25645 GCA_021437245.1 Aegilops speltoides | reverse complement strand
CATTATGTTCATAAGTCCTCAAGAATTACTCGCTTATTCATATGCTTACCCTAACCCTCCAATGCTAAGCTTAAATGGTTTGGCATCTTTGCCACCTTTCTCACATGGTGCTCGCAGGATGATGAACTTTGCCACCCTCCGTATGTGGGTGGTGAAGAAAAGAACTAATCTCTTCTCGCAGGGTCAGTCTCCGACGTGCTCGAACGCTCAAGAATTTGTCGGGACCCGACAAATGCTCGAAAGGACGCAGCGAATCATGATGAAATGAATCTTCATTTCACACGCCCTCATACGCTATATTCTTATCGCTTGATGAAATTCATCTCGATGAACTTGATATCATATTCTTCACCGATGAAGCATATGAGATTGTAAGTTACACTAATTCATCTCGCAGGATGATCAACCCAAAACCATTGAATGGGTCCTCGATAGTGGGTGTACAAATCACATGACCGGTGACAAGAATCTATTGATGGATGCTCCTTTATCACCGCCACCTCAAGCATATCATATTTGGCTGACAAAGGCAAAAGTCGTATTGGGTCTTGGTAAGGTTGTATCTCTAAGGATAAGCACATGGACAAAGTCATGCTTGTTGAGTCCTTAGGATACAATCTCATGTCAGCCTCAATGCTTTGTGATCTTGATATGGTTGTTGTCTTTGGCAAATATCGCTGTGTTGTGATTATGGAAGTCGACAATTCCAAAGTCTTCAAGGCTTTAGGAGAGGAGATCTCAGATATTGTTGATTTCTCTACAGACCACAACCAGCCATGTGTCTACTTGCAAAAGCCTCGTATATTGGCTATGGCATCGACGACTTGGTCATGCAGCATGAGGAATTTGAACACGCTATGGAAGAAGAAGCATGTCATTGGCATTGAGAATGTCAAATTCTCAAGGATCACTTATGTGGAGCATGTGAAGCCGAAAATGACCAAGGCCAAGCATCCAAAGAAAGACTATCATGACCACTACTCGCCCATTCAATTGCTTCACATGGACCTCTTCGACCTAATCATTATTCAGCAAATACTAATGATGCATCTCTATATGGTTTTGTCATTGTTGATGATTATTCTCGATATACATGGGTACACATTGTTACTTACAAACATGAAGTGCAAGAAGTCTTCAAACGATTTTCCTCGAGGGCTTCAACCAACTTTGGTGTGAAGATCAAGCATATCGGTGACAATGGAACCGAGTTCAAGAATTCTGGTCTTGATGCCTATCTTGATGAACTTGGTATTACTCATGAATTATCTCGCCCTTATACTCCTCAAAGAAATGGCATCGTGGAGCGCAAGAACAGTAACTCTTGTTGAGATGGCACGACTATGCTTGATGAATACAAACGCCTCCGCTTTTGGATTGATGCAATTGATACCGCCTCGCCACATCATCAACAGAGTATATCTTCACAAATTCTTCAAGAAGATCGCCTATGAACTCCTCAACGACAAGAAACCCAATGAGTTATTTCAAAGTCTTCGTGCTAAATGTTGGATTAGAGATCCTCACCACAACTCTAAATTTGCACCGAAAGCACATGAAGGTTTTATGCTTGGTTACGAAAGGACTCGCACACCTACAGTAGTCTTCAACATTGTTCTTCACAAGATTGTCGACATCAGAGATGTGCGGTTCGATGAAACTAATGGCTCGCAAAGAGAGCACCTACCTTCAGTGTTAGATGAACCAGCACCGAGGATGCTATCAAGCACAAGGCAACTAAGGATGTCATTCCCATCAAGAATCTGTGAAGAATTCATTCCTGTTCGTGAAGAACGCCGAGCTGATGCACCAAGAACATGATGAGGAAAATTGGTGTCAAGAAAATGCTGATCAAAATCCTCAACGACAACCAACTCATCCACGCTGCAAAAAGAAGTGCAAGTGGAGAAGATCATCGATGACATCAACAAGACCAGTCCTCTCACCCGCCAAAGCCTCACACTTATCTAACTTTTGTGGGCACTATGCTTTTGTCTCTATCTCAGAGCCCACTAAGGTAGATGAAGCATTTCGAGCCGGAGGGATTTAGGCCATGCAAGAAGAATTACATCAGCTCGAAGCTGAACAATGTCCGAATTGGTCAATCGCCTGATCCTCGCAAGCATAATATCATTGGCACAAAGTGGATCTACCGCAACAAGCAAGATGAAAATGGCCTCATGAGGAATAAGGCACGACTAGTAGCTCAAGGCTACACACAGTCAAGGAATTGATTTCGATGAAACTTTTGCACCTGTTGCTAGACTTGAAGCTATTCGTGATTTTACTTGCCTATGCTAACCATCATGATATCATCTTATATCAAATGGATGTGAAAAGTGCATTCCTCAATGGTAAGCTTGAGGAAGAAGTATATGTTGCTCAACCCCTGTGTTTTGAAGATCCCAAGAATCCTCGACAAAGTCTTCAGACTAAATAAGGCTCTCTATGGCTCAAGCAAGCCCCCAAGCGTGGTATGATACTCAAGGAATTCTTCGTGAAGAATGGATTCACACCGTTCACTCGATCCTACTCTATTTACTAAATCATATGATGGTGAACTGTTTGTGTGCCAAATATATGTTGATGATATTATCTTTGGCTGTACTAACCAACGATATAGTGATGAATTTGTTTATATGATGAGTGAAGAATATCAAATGTCTATGATGGAGAGTTGAAATTCTTCTTAGGTCTTCAAATTCGCAAAGAAAAGAATGGCATATTCATATCTCAGAGAAATACCTCAAAGATGTACTAAGGAAATTCGCATGCAAGATTGCAAAGGCGCTAAAATTCCTATGCCCACAAATGGTCATCTATGCATCGATGAAAATGGTAATGACTTCGATCACAAGGTATACCGCCCATGATTGGTTCTTTATTGTACCTATGTGCATCTAGGCCGATATAATGCTTAGTGTTTGCATGTGTGCCCGATTTCAAGCTGCACCAAGGAATCACACCATAAGGTCAGGAAGCATATTCTTCGATATCTAGCTCACACACCAACACTAGGATTATGGTACCCCAAGGGCTCGCTTTTGATCTCATTGATATTCTCGACTGACTATGCCGGTGATCGTGGACCGCAAGTCAACATCCGCACTTGTCATTTCTGACGATCTTTGGTCCGTTGGTCCTCAAGAAACAGAATCGTATCACCGCTTCATCGCTGAACCTGAATATATTGCTGCTGGGTCATGCTGTGCTCAACTGCTTTGGATGAAGCAAACCTCAAGGACTATGGCGCCAACATGAAGAATGTGCCTCCTTCCGCGACAACGAGAGTGCCATCAAGATTGCTCACAACCCGCCTCAAAGACTCAAGACTAAGCACATCCAGATTCATCATCATTTTCTTCGTGATCATGTGTTGAAGGGCGATATTCCATCGAGCATGTGAAGATCAAGAACAGCTAGCTGATATCTTCACCAAGCCCTTGGATGAGAAGAGATTTAGCAAGTTGCGTGTGAGCTAAATATCTTAGAATCTTCAATGTTCTTTGAAAAGGACACACATCCTAACCCTTATGCATAATTGATGACTTAGATGTGCAACACATGAAGAAACGTTGTTCCTCAATCAATGAAGAATAACACTCTAAGTGTGAAGAAATCAATGAAGAATTTGATTCTCGTAACCCTACGACAATTGTATGCGTGTCTGAAATCATCATTCTTATAGGGTGGCTACGCCACCACAAAAGTTGAAAATCTTCAATCTGAGTTTTTTAAATTCCTCGCCAAATTCTTCAACTTTGCAAAATCTTCATTAGTTCCATCGCCGTTTTTATTGGCTATATATATATATATATATGAGTTTATGTCCTCAAAGATTCACTTATTGCTAATTCTTCAAGTTGCATTTCGCTAAGTGAATGTGATCGAACCCTTCCCTCTATGCTATACTCAACCCAATCTATTCACAAATTCTTCATGTGCTCGATTGAAACTTGCTCAAAGTCTTCACTAATCCTTGACAAATCAAGAAATTGCGAATCTAAACTTTTAAACAAATCATATCCAAGTTTTCGGTTTTACCGCCAAACCGCTCAAGATCCCACGATGTATTAGTTTAATCACCCACGATCTTACATGATCTCATCCGCACAAGACGTGGGTGACACATGTCGCGGAAGGAGAAAGGGGGGCATGTTCGTCCAAAATCTTCGGCTAACAGTTTTTCACCGTGGCTATAAATACCCCTTTACCTCCTCACTTCATTTACTCCGCCGATCGCTGTCTCTCGCCGAGCTCTCCTCAAACCCTAGCGCCGCTTACTCCATCGCCGGTGAGGAAAGCTTCACCGCTCGACCTCATCGCTGTCAGATTTCGCTACGTCACGGAAATCTTCACTCCGCCAGAGTCATCTTCCTCTCGCCAAGTTAGGGCGTATGATCTAACGTGATTTAACGCCTCTACGCTTCATCTCGTTTGTCGTGTTCTTCGTTCCGTAATTAAAAGTTACTTTTATTACTCGCTGATTCTCAAATCTTTCCAAAATCTTCAAAGGTGTTTTTACTCTTCAAAATCTTCACATATGAACACCTCACACATCTATATGTTCTTGATTTATCTCCCTAAGCATTCAATTCTTCAAGATTCCTCAATTGTGCGGATTTTCGATCAGACAACTCGAACCTAAGACTAAACGCTTAGTGAAATTCCTCAAGGCTCAAACTGGTCAAATTCTCAAAACTTGCTTTTTTGAAAAATCTTCCGAGAACGATATGACCTCTCCAAATTCCTCGCACCTACACTCGCTCACAGTACTCATGTCCGCCGCTGAATCACTAGGTTCTCATCAACTTAACTCATTTGCAGCGTTGTCAAGAAAAACTGCATACTTCTTCAGAGTGCTCTATTGTTCAAATTCTCACCAAGAAAATGGCGTAAGGCAAGAGACCGCAGAAGGGAGGAAAGAAACCGAAGTCATGATCGCTTTTGAAATTCCCGAGGAAATATACAAGGACTATCGCACACCGATGAATCCAAATTTGGCAAGGAGACTAAGAACCAGCGCAAGTGCGATACAGAGAATAGAAAGGAGATGGGCACGAGAATGGCGTGAATACCGCTATGTCACCCTAAGTACATGAGGAAATTCGCACCAATCCTCCATGCCCAAGAGCTCCTCCGCACCGCTGTTGTCGATCCCACCAGCTAAGCGCAGTGAGGACTTTCCAAGAATGGTCCAGCGCCAAGCCAAATTGGCAAGACAGCCAAGGAGGCAAGGAGGAAATTCAATGAGGATATCTGCTGCCGCCGCTGCCGAGCCCTCGGTCAAACCGAGGAAATCAATGCCAAAGAAGCTCGCACGCAAGCCAAGTGCTTCACCGCTGCCGCCTCACGGCCTAGTTCCTCACCGCGCCTCACGGCAAATTCTCGATCGATGCTGCTCATTCAAAATCCTCAAGAGCTCCCTCAAAGTCCTCAACACCTGCATCTTGCAACTTGTCAAAGGACTCAAGGATTCTCCATTGCTTCGTGTTTCAGAAGTTCTCACCGCACCAATGTCCTCAACAGTCCCACTCATCAAGACTAAAGCAACCGCTGGACGCGGTCCTCGCCAAGTCCAAAAAGAAACAAAGTTGCATTCAACGCTCCTTCCGATGATGAGGCCTCGATGAAGAACTTGAAGAAATCATCGAGACAGATCGACCAAGGCCGCTTAGAGCCAAAGGAACAAGTGTACCATCGCTTTTGGATCCAAGAAGATCCTAGACTTCATTGACTGTGGCATCAGATCCACACACTCTCTTCCGGATCTCGCCATCGACTCGGTCAAAGTCACATGCTGAACCATTTCATCTCGAAGAGAAATGGAAATTTGAAAAGGCTCGTGAATTGAAGAGAGCAAAAGCAAGAAAAGAGAAGCTTCGAGGAAAAACATCATCAACTTGTCTCCTCAAGAACTTCTTAAATCTCAATCGAAATCCAAGCACTCAGCAAGGATTTTGATGCTTATAATGCCGACCGGCAAGGAGCCAAGGTGAGATTCGCCACTCGACGAAGAAAATGTCACCGCTGCAGCCCCATCGCAACAAGAAAATCCTCAGTCAAGAATCTGCTCAGCCTGCCGATGAACGCCAAGATCGCCGATGACCTTCAACAGCTGATGAGAACACAAGTTCCGTGGCTGATGACTCCATTCCACCGCCGAAGAAATTCCTGTGGCATCCACTAGTGGTGCGCTCAAGAAATCAAGGAAACAGGCAATCGCACTGGCCATGCCAAGAAAATGAACCACAATCCTCAGCTCCTCCTCGCACCAACACTAACTCCAATTCTTCCTTCAGCCTATGAAGTGAAGAAGACAAAGGCTGCAGAGAGAGCTGCAGTGAAGAAAAGGAAGGCATCAATCAGGCCAAATTCTCCGCCAAGAAGAAAATGAAGCCAATGACCAGCTCGATTGAAAATCTTATTGATGCCATTCCCATCTCCTCCATGTCGCCCAAGGAAATGGTTCCTTTGGAGAAGAATATACGATCCCAAGCGGATCGATGAAGAAAATCATTCGCTGTTACTTCGTAACAGCTTGATGAAGAAATTGAAGTGGAAGCTTCTTCAACTCCCGCTGTCTCTCACCTGCGCCTCACCACACAATCAAGAGGCAAAGGCCGAGGAAATTGAAAAGAAGATGAAGATGTGGATATTGGGTGCACTACACCAGAATGAACGATGACTTTGGGAAAGTCAGCACCCAATACTCCTCTTCACTCCGCTTCAACAAGTACCTCACCACCAACTACCACTGCTCAAATGGGCTCAAGAAACTCATCCCACATCATCCGTCAACAAAGAGATTCCAGCCACTAGCGCCAAGAACCAACTCACGATCCTCAAACTGCACAGAGAGGAACCAGAAATTCTCACCAAGAACCTGAAATCGCGATTCCCGAGGTTGTGCTTCAAATAACAGATATTCCTCCGCCAAGCCAAAGAATCCGCTTTCAAGCAAGCAAAAGTTCAAGGCTGAAGATTTCTTTTCCGAGCATGTGTTCTTCATCGCCTATAATCCTTATGACTCGCCAATGAGGAAAAGACGCTCGACTCCAACACAAGCAAATTTCTATTCCTCGCTATTCGACAAGGACAAGATCTTCACCATGAGCATATTCCTCATGTTGATATGGAATCACCGCTGCTTCGAGCCAAGATTCGTGTTCTTCACGATGCAGGGCTGCTGAATTTCTGACCGATATATGGATCGAATGAAGAACTCATTCTTCGCCTATGCCACCCTCGCACATCACCGGAGATGTCAAGACATCAACTCATGGGTTCTGGATTGATGACCGAAAATACTCATTACAAGGCACCAAAGAATCGAATTGCTTCGTGTCCTTCCTCTTGATCCTCCCCATGAATCGCTTGCTGTTTTACAATGAACGTGAACTATCCGATCACTTTATGCAAGTATCGATGAAGCCATCGCCGTGCCAAGCCCTCAAACCAAATTCTCATCAAGGATTTGCTATATGTGCCTCTGACCGTACGTAATCTTGACGAAGACTATGAGTCCAATCAAAGGCCACAACTCAAATGATGAAGACGCTGCTGGCATCATGAAGAACTTGCTTTTCAATATCATTCATATGCTCCTCGCAACTTCCATGATTTCTTCATGAGGACTCGCCAACGCTGTAATGTCACCTTTTGAGCTGAAGCCATATGCGCCTTTGGATCATGAGATTCATAAGGGCAAGATCTTCATCAACTACAAAGTCGACACTTTGAACCATGGCAGCTTCCCGCCCATTGAAGTCCTCGTTTACCAATTTCATCATCCGATGACAAGGGCAAGGTAGCAGCTGTAATTGATGAAGGCACTCATCCATTGATGGTCGGCCGCAAAGCTGCATCTTACTCCACCAATGATGATTCTCGCCACGCATGACACCGCCAAGAAATACCTCAACCAAGAAACAGCCTCAAGCAATCGCACCTGTGGTGATGACCGATCGTGAGTTACTCCTCGCCTTCATCAAGGTTGATCGCAATCGAAATGGGTCAAGCGCCAATTTGCTGCAATTCTTCACAATATGACCTCAATGCATAATGCAAAGAAGAAAACCAGATTACCTTCATGAAACCTCAACCGCACTGGCTGTTCTGAATCATGTCTATTCCATGGAAGAATTGAAGACTATGGGTCTTCGTGAAGCTTATGACTGGTCCGCACTACCTCCAAGAAATTCAAGAGAGTCAAAGTTCCTGATTTGGTGGCTAACTCTTATTCTTCATCGCTAAACCGATGAATATGAAGATTTGGAAGACATCGCGGCAGCCCTACTTCAACATCCAACCCCGATAACGCCGGGCGCCTCCATCAACTTGAATATCTTCGTATGCGTAGTCCTCGCCAATCTTTTGGTCATTTGATGACAAAGGGGAGAAATCTGAGTTAGTCTTCGCCGGTTTATTCTATATGCTTTTATTAAGTTACAAATCTCGCTCTTCCAAACTTTTATTGATCGAGTTGTAATCTTAAACCGATGGTTCCTCGATACTTTTGATCGCATTGTGCCGATTTTGCACCGTGCTCTAATACTTTTGATCGTGCTTCGATGCTCGATTTTGATACGATATGCTCGATGTTTTTGAAGCACTAAGCTCTGAATGTGATATTTGAGCTTTGATACTTTTGATGTGATATTCCGCATGCTCATTCCTAGTCAATACTATTGCATGCATGCTGAATCTCATCAGGCACCATATTTCATCATGCATTTCAAATTCTTCATAGTATATATATCAAATGCATGTATGAATTACAAGATATAGGGGGAGATCTCCATGATTCAATTCTTCAAATGTGCATTGCCTCAAAAGCAAATTCCTCATTATGCACATATTCAGGGGGAGTTCTTCTATATCTTGCAATCAAATTCCTCAATACTAGCATTTACACTTCATATGTTTATCCCCGTTGAAAACTTAACCTATGTTGTCATCAATCACCAAAAAGTGGGAGATTGTAAGTGCATCTAGTGCCCCTTAGTGATTTTGGTGTATTGAAGACTTATAGGTTAAGTGACTGATGCGTTTGTGAGTGTACATAGGTCTATAAGTCAATGAGGAGTTTGATATTTACAGAGAAAGTCGACTCTAAAATGAAGTTCTTCAATCAAGACTTTGATATTCAAGACTTTCAAGACTTTGAAAGTGAAGAAATTGGTGTGACCATGAAGACTTGATATTCATTCGAGGAATATGAAGCGTGAAGACTTCTGTTTTCGAGTTTCATTTTCTTTCTTGAGTCATAGGAAACACCGCATCGTTAAAGGGGTCGAGGAAATACTAAGGAAAAATTTCCATGTGATGCTCAACTCAAAATCCTACACCTACCAATCCTTCGAGTGAAGCCTTTGAAATCTCATACGCTCACTAAATTCTTCAAGAATAGAGACGCAGCTCTTCCGTCATCGATGACTTTGTTCGACCGAGGAGTTAGGAATTCATGAAAGCGGATTGCCTACACAAGGAGGAACATGATAGCCCCGAGGACTTTGAAAGTCAAATTTCCGATCACTGTCGTCATATACCACGCGGACCAAAATATCTTATCCACCTAACGGTCATATCATTGAAGGGCATTTATGTCTTATCATGTCGGGCTGCTCCCTAGGCTATAAATAGCCGCCTCTACAACCACTAGCCGGTTGGTTGCCCGAGAGAACTTGACACTTGTCATTTGAGAGCAACCCATCCTCCGAGGACTTTGAGCGAAAATCATCAAGTGAGGAAAATCCCAACACCAAACCCATTAAAACCCCAAGTGATTGAGCATCATCAAGAAATTGATCCCGCGTGGATCCGACGCTTGTTACCTTTGAAGACTGTGCTTCTTCCGACGGTTAGGCGCCAAGGTCTAGAGCATCCAAGAGGAATTGTGGATCGCCGAGTGACCAAGTCTGTGAAGGTTTGAAGTCACCAAGACTTACCACGAGTGATTGGACGAGGCCTCGCGTGGTCTTAGTTCAAGGAGAATACGGTGAGGATCGGGTGTCCCGAAGTTGCGCTCGAGATCGGGTGTCCGGATCGTGTCTCGAGTTTAAATACTCACCGCCCAACCAGATGTACAACCGAGACAGCAGCTTGAACTGGTCTACCAAATCATTGTCTTCACCAACCGACCGGTTCTATTTCCTCAACTCATCCATTTCTCATTCTGTGTTGCATGTTGTTCATATCTGTGTTTGAAGACTTTGATCAAGACTTTCACAAATTCCTCGCCCAATTTCTTCACCTGTTTGTCTTCATCTTGTTATCCCGTGTTTACGCTCTCGATTGCTCTAGTCTTCATTTCATCATGCCGACTATGGGTGTAATCTGTTGTGTTTACCTCGAGTACTTATTCCGCAGAAATAGTTCTTCGCTATGAATTTCTCACCGCAAATTCCTCATGAAGAATTTCATAAAATCGCCTATTCACCCCTCTCTAGTCGATATAACGACTTTCGTGTTGTCTTCTTTCATGTTGGCGATCGTGGGTCGATGATGGTCTCAACGAGGTCAACCACGGAGTCCTTCTCCTACCCATTGCTGATGATCTTGTATTGCTTCGCATGTCGACAAGCTTGTAGCACCGATGGCCGAATCATCGCTGTTCTTCCTTCTCCACCGTAGCGAAGGTGCAATAAGCGCCGCCGATGAAATGGGCGTAATGCTCCAACCTGTGCAGCAATAGGATTGAGGCGAGGCGAGCTTCACCGAGTCCGTATCGCTGGTGTACATCACATTCAACTTGGTGCAGCCATAGGACTGAACGGTGAACTAACTCCTTGTCAAGTCCATATCCAAAGCTCACCCTCGATCGCCATTGAGTCTCTTCGAGTGAACGAGTGTGTAGGCGGCGGTAGCAGTTCGCTTTTCAGCTCTTGGGGAACTGGATTCAACAAAGAAGCTGAGTGTGTACAGCGACAACAGCCATTACACCTCCTCGTCCGCTGCACACCCGTAGAGGATACACCCTGCATTGAAACGCCCATTAAGAAACCTACTTCGCCACACGCCGGTTCACGAGCCGGTCTCAGATTGGTACAGTAATAACAGGAGTTAGTGGTCACTTTACTTAAATTTAATTAGCTTTAGTAGAAATTTATACTTAAAACAAGCAATGCATTGGCTCGCTCTATCGCTGCCACGGATCAACATGCACAACAATTAGAATTATTATTCTCAGACACACACGATCAAGACATTTGTCGACTTTCACAAAGATAATACTACCAAGTTTGAATTGTTTGTTATGGTTGTTGTCCTCTCAGATCATCATGCCGTGTTTCCCATCTTGCAAGATTCGTAACCAACAAATAAGATCCAAATAATAAGTACAACAAAGATGCTAACACATCTCATTGATTCCCAGCTTGCAAGAATCGTAACCAACAAATAAGATCCAAATAATAAGTACAACAAAGATGCCTACACGCCTCATTAATTCCCAAATTGCAAGATTCGTAACCAACAAATAAGATTCAAATAATAAGTACAACAAAGATGCCTTCACATCTCACCGATTCCCAGCTTGCAAGGTTCGTAACCAACCCATTAGAGCCTTTTGATAAAGTGAATATCGATTAAATCCATCTTGGCTAGCCATGTCATACAATCGAAGAACTTGGCTAATGCT
Source organism: Aegilops speltoides (assembly GCA_021437245.1). Taxonomy (NCBI): domain Eukaryota; kingdom Viridiplantae; phylum Streptophyta; class Magnoliopsida; order Poales; family Poaceae; genus Aegilops; species Aegilops speltoides. The sequence continues at coordinate 14,004 of JAHHZJ010004011.1, read as the reverse complement.
CTTGACCGTCACAACATCTATAGTAGAGTATTCATAGCCACAAAGATGTTTGCATAGCACAAACAAGGAGACAAGAGAGCATGATTTCGCTTTTAGTTGAACCATTTTGTGCAGCTTCCACTAAATTGAGAGATGTTGCTTTGACCGTCACAACATCTCGTAGTAGAGTATTCCTGCTTATAAAAGCATGTTTGCATAGCACAAACAAGGAGACAGAGAGCATGGTTTCACTTTAGTTTAACCATTTTGTGCGCTTCCACCAAAATTGAGAGATGTTGCCCACGTGACATTTTAGTTGAACTGCACAAGACACTCATTCCAAAAAAGTGTTTTGTGCAGTTCACCAAAAGATCACACTAGAAACAAGGTGAAATGGATATCCCTATCTCGCACAAAATGATAGAAAGTAAACAAATTGTGGTCAATAAGAATATATGAAACATATACAAAATGAAAAGAAGCATCTTAATTATGTTCATGGCAATCACGCAAGAACAAGAGAAATTTAAAACGCCAAGAATGCTTCATGTTACCGTAAGCTTTACGATCAACAATGAGATTCCTCAGATATGGGATTACTTTAATGGTGGCATTGCTTGTTTACCAGACATAGTAAATCAACAGCAGCTAAAGAGTTAGTTTAAGGGCATGGGATCGTGGGGACACCAGACACTCAAAGAGCAGAAAGGAGCAACTTACTTATCATACGGGGAAAATAGTAGGAGTGCCATTTGTAACACGCTTTAATTGCATCTTATCACCGGTGGCATTAGATTAACAATAACACTGGTTAGACATGTCCCTAAGGTAACAGCAGGATCGCTTCATTTTACACGCCCTACAAAGAAAAGGTTGGTTTACCCGCAAAAAAAAACAGCAAAAGGTTGGTATAAGGACATGCGATAAAGGACGATCAAAGACAATGTACCTACAAGGAGGCATAAAGTGGTGATGCCGAGCTTGTTCACGCTTATGTGAGGGCAAAGAAACCTAATCCCGAGACCTTTACTATGTGAGGGCAGCAAATCTAACCTCGAGGCCGCTTACTATGTGAGGGCAGAATCTAATCCTGAGACCTTTCACTATGTGAGGGCAAAGAATCAAACTCGAGACCTTTACTATGTGAGGGCAGCAAATCTAATCCTCGAGACCTTTACTATGTGAGGGCAAAGAATCCAATCCTCGAGACCTTTACTATGTGAGGGCAGCAAATCAAATCATGGAGACCTTTACTATGTGATGGCAACAATCTAATCCTCGACATACTCGCTGAGTTGTCCACCAGCCGACACTTTCTATCCTTTTTTCAACCAATAATGGATCTGTTCCTTATCTAGTTTGTAATCGCATTTTCCCATTATTTCCTTTTTCAACCAAGAGACCGTTGGGTATCCGGTCTCTACTACTTTCACCATATTATTTCCTCTTGAATCATGTCCTAGATTCATGCTACAACTTTCCCCTTTCTTCGTTGTTTGAACAAAGCCCTAGATTCCAATGCATGAAGTAGCTTTACCTCTAATAATACTAAAATTTAGGTGGCTATGGAAGAGCTGATGGGAGTAGAAAATATGCACATGCGTACACGGGGAGTGGGGCAGAGAGCAAGGCCGCCAAGAACTTATACCCGAGAGTCGCGGATGTCGGGCGGCGGCAGGTCGGATCTCGAACAATACGGCAGGGAGGAAGAAGAGTCGAGGACCTCCCGAGCCGGCCAGGTTTGAGAGAACGGCACGGCAGAGGATCGGGCCCTCCCAGCTGTGGGTTTCTCCTCGCGGCGACCACGTGAACGATGCACCTTTAGTCCTTCTACACACACCGCCGAAGGATCCGCCGGATCTGTGACCAGCGGTGAGCAGAGAGAAAATGTCGCTACCGCTATCTTGTTTATATCTCGAGAGGATGAGAAAATGAAGAGAGCAACCTAGTAAAGCAAGCGCCAGTGTCTTTGCGCCCATATATAGTGGAGTGATTATCTTTTTCTCTCCACAACAAGCGCTTTCAATTTGTGTACGTGGCATTAAAGAAAAGAAACTCTATTTAAGGTGACTACTCTACGACTCCTACTTATTATTATAAGATTACCTCCGCCCTGTTTATAGGTCCCTTTATAGTTTGTGCCAAATTTTGACTAAAGATTTAACTAACAAAATGTTATTGAATGTCAAGAAAATTATCTCATTGATTCAGATTTGAACATAGTTTTGAAAAATATAATGTTTGGTGACATGCGTGAACATTTTCTTAGTTTAATCTATGGTCAAAATTTGGCACGAAATATAATGGGGACCAACAAACCCGGACAGAGGTAGTATTGTTTACTTGTGCTCCCCGCCCCTCCATTCTTTGAACAACCCCACGGGTGAATAAACATATAGTAAGTACTGTATTTATATAGAACGAACAAGCTTGAACTATTTTCGCGTAGTTAAAAGTTGAGGGCAGGGCTTTTCCCGGGCAGTACGTGCGGTAGTTTTCGGGTAGGCGGTTTGACAGAGAGGCGAGGAGGGTGAGCGAGTGGGGTTGTGCGATTTGATCATGAAGCTGCGGCTGTCCGTGTACTCGTCGGTTACGGGAAGCAGACACGCCCTCATGTCCAAGATCTGCCTGTACATGTCGTAGCATGCGTATTCGTCCTTGGCTGCGTACGTTATGTAGGCTAGATTCAGAGGTACCTCCCACGTGTTCAGGTTGTCTTCTTTCATGTTGGCGTATCAGGGGTCGATGATGGTCTCAGCGAGGTCAACCACGGAGTCCTTCTCCTACCCATTGCTGATGATCTTGTATTGCTTCTGTATGTCGACAAGCTTGTAGCACCAGATGGCCGAATCATCGCGTTCTTCCTTCTCTCCACCGTAGCGAAGGTGTAGTCGGCGCTGCCGATGAAACGGGCGAATGCTCCAGAACCTGGTGCAGCCATAGGATTGAGGCGAGGCAGAGCTTCACCGAGTCAGTATCGTTGGTGTACATCACATTCAACTTGGTGCAGCCATAGGACTGAACGACTAACTAACTCCTTGTCAAGTCCATATCCAGCAGGCTCACCCTCGGATCGCCATTGAGTCTCTTCGAGTGAACGAGTGTGTAGGCGGTAGCAGTTCGCTTTTTCAGCTCTTGGGGAACTGGATTCAACAAGAAGCTGAGTGTGTACAGCGACAACAGCATTACCCTCCTCGTCCGCTGCACACCCGTAGAGGATACACCTTGATGCATTCAAACGCCCATTAAGAAACCTACTGACCACACGCCGGTTCACGAGCGGTCTCAGATTGGTACTATAATAACAGGAGTTAGTGGTCACTTTACTTAAATTTAATTAGCTTTAGTAGAAATTTATACTTAAAACAAGCAATGCATTGGCTCGCTCTATCGCTACACGGGATCAACATGCACAACAATTAGAATTATTATTCTCGTGACACACACGATCAGACATTTGTCGACTTTCACAAAGATAATACTACCAAGTTTGAATTGTTTGTTATTGTTGTTGTCCTCTCGATCATCATGCCGTGTTTCCCATCTTGCAAGATTCGTAACCAACAAATAAGATCCAAATAATAAGTACAACAAAGATGCCAACACATCTCATTGATTCCCAGCTTGCAAGAATCAGAACCAACAAATAAGATCCAAATAATAAGTACAACAAAGATGCCTACACGTCTCATTAATTCCCAGCTTGCAAGATTCAGAACCAACAAATAAGATTCAAATAATAAGTACAACAAAGATGCCTTCACATCTCACTGATTCCCAGCTTGCAAGGTTCATAACCAACCCATTAGAGCCTTTTGATAAAGTGAATATCGATTAAATCCATCTTGGCTAGCCATGTCATACAATCGAAGAACTTGGCGTAATGCTCTTGACCGTCACAACATCTATAGTAGAGTATTCATGCCACAAGATGTTTGCATAGCACAAACAAGGAGACAAGAGAGCATGATTTCGCTTTTAGTTGAACCATTTTGTGCAGTTCCAATTAAATTGAGAGATGTTGCTCTCGACCGTCACAACATCTCGTAGTAGAGTATTCCTGTTTGCAACAAAGATGTTTGCATAGCACAAACAAGGAGACAGGAGAGCATGGTTTCACTTTAGTTTAACCATTTTGTGCGCCCACCAAAATTGAGAGATGTTGCCCACGTGACATTTTAGTTGAACTGCACAAGACACTCATTCCAAAAAAAGTGTTTTGTGCAGTTCACCAAAAGATCACAATAGAAACAAGGTGAAATGGATATCCCTATCTGCACAAAATGATAGAAAGTAAACAGTTGCTGGTCAATAAGAATATATGAAACATATACAAAATGAAAAGAAGCATCTTAATTATGTTCATGGCAATCACGCAAGAACAGTAGAAATTTAAAACGTCAGCAATGCTTCATGTTACCAGAAGCTTTACGATCAACAATGAGATTCCTCAGATATGGGATTACTTTAATGGTGGCATTGCTTGTTTACCAGACATAGTAAATCAACATCAGCTAAAGAGTTGGTTTAAGGGCATGGGATCATGGGGACACCAGACACTCAAGAAGCAGAAGGAGCAACTTACTTATCATACTGGGGAAAATAGCAGAGTGCCATTTGTAACACGCTTTAATTGCATCTTATCACCGGTGGCATTAGATTAACAATAACACCGGTTAGACATGTCCCTAAGGTAACAGCAGATCGCTTATTTTACACGCCTCCTTACAGAAAAGGTTGGTTTACTCAAAAAAAACAGCAAAGGTTGGTATAAGGACATGCGATAAAGGACGATCAAGACAATGTACCTACAAGGAGGCATAAAGTGGTGATGCCGAGCTTGTTCACGCTTATGTGAGGGCAAAGAAACCTAATCCTCGAGACCTTTACTATGTGAGGGCAGCAAATCTAACTCGAGGCCTTTTACTATGTGAGGGCAGCAAATGTAATCCTCGAGACCTTTCACTATGTGAGGGCAGAAATCAAACTCGAGACCTTTACTATGTGAGGGCAAAAATCTAATCTCGAGACCTTTACTATGTGAGGGCAGCAATCCAATCTCGAGACCTTTACTATGTGAGGAGCAAATCAAATCATGGAGACCTTTTACTATGTGATGGCAGCAATCTAATCCTCGACATACTCGCTGAGTTGTCCACCACCGACACTTTCTATCCTTTTTTCAACCAATAATGGATCTGCTCCTTATCCAGCTTGTACCGCATTTTCCCATTATTTCCTTTTTCAACCAAGAGACCGTTGGGTATCCGGTCTCTACTACTTTCACCATATTATTTCCTCTTGAATCATGTCCTAGATTCATGCTACAACTTTCCCCTTTCTTCGTTGTTTGAACAAAGTCCTAGATTCAATGCATGAAGTAGCTTTACCTCTAATAATACTAAAAATTTAGGTGGCTATGGAAGAGCTGATGGGAGTAGAAAAGATGCACATGCGCACACGGGGAGCTGGGGCAGAGAGCAAGGCCGCCAAGAACTTATACCGAGGGTCGCCGGATGTCGGCGGCGGCAGGTCGGATCCGCGAACAATACGGCAGGAGGAAGAAGAGTCGGAGGACCTCCCGAGCCGGGCGCCAGGTCGAGAGAACGGCACGGCAGAGGATCGGCCCTCCGCAGCTGTGGGTTTCTCCCCGCAGCGATGACCACGTGAACGATGCACCTTTTAGTTCTCACGCACACCGCCAAGGGATCCGCCGGATCTGTGACCAGCAAGTGAGCAGAGAGAAAATGTCGCTACCGCTATCTTGTTTATATCTCGAGAGGATGAGAGAATGAAGAGAGCAACCCTAGTAAAGCAAGCGCCAGTGCCCTTCCGCCCATATATAGTGGAGTGATTATCTTTTTCTCTCCACAACAAGCGCTTTCAATTTGTGTACGTGGCATTAAAGAAAAGAAACTCTATTTAAGGTGACTACTCTACGACTCCTACTTACTACTACAAGATTACCTCCGCCCTGTTTATAGGTCCTTTTATAGTTTGTGCCAAATTTTGACTAAAGATTTAACTAACAAAATTTTAATGAATGTCAAGAAAATTATCTCATTGATTCAGATTTGAACATAGTTTTAAAAATATAATGTTTGGTGACATGCGTGAACATTTTCTTAGTTTAATCGATGGTCAAAATTTGGCACGAAATATAATGGGGACCAACAAACCCGGACAGAGGTAGTATTGTTTACTTGTGATCCCCGCCCCTCCATTCTTTGAACAACCCCACGGGTGAATAAACATATAGTAAGTACTGTATTTATATAGAACGAACAAGCTTGAACTATTTTCGTGTAGTTAAAAGTTGAGGGCAGGGCTTTTCCCGGGTAGTACGTGCGGCAGTTTTCGGGTAGGCGGTTTGACAGAGAGGCGAGGAGGGTGAGCGAGTGGGGTTGTGCGATTTGACGGCACGTTACTGCTGGAAAGACTTGTGATATGACCACTCACTATAGTCATGAATTACTAGCGCTCCGACCGGGCTAATGCCCCTTCCGCTCCGCCTAATCATGCGCATGACACGCCGATTCGGATTCTCGCCTCCCACATGTCGAGTAGTAAGAAGGAGCAAAGAATGATGCGGTATATACTAGTATATACTACTCCTCCGTTTTAATATTCCTCCATTCCTAAATGTAAGTCTTTTAGATATTTCAAATGGACTACAATATACGGATGTATGTAGACATATTTTAGAGTGTAGATTCATTAATTTTGTTCGTATGTAGTCACTTGTTGGAATATCTAAAAGACTTATATTTGGGAATGGAGGAGTATAAGTCTTGGAGAGATTTCACTATGGACCACATACGGAGAAAAATGAGTGAATCTACACATAAATGCATCTATATACATCCGTATGTGCTCCACAAGAAATATCTACGAAGACTTATATTTAGGAATGGAGGAGTACTACTCAGTCGGAGGAGTGCGAACCACGGTAGCCTGTTTGAACCAGCCTGCAGTAACCACGGTAGCCAAAGGAACCAGCAGAGAAAACAATAATGCGGTGATATGGCCATAAAAAACAATGTGCTACGGTCCACACTGTAGCATGTACAGTAACACTCCTATTTGTTTGGATCCCTGAGTTAGAGCTAGTTTGGGTTGAAATAGCCTCAAATTATCGTAAACAAGAGGGGTTAGTTTGAGCTAGTTTGCCCTAACCCAGCTAAAAAACTAGCCCGTGGAGAGGTTCTAATTGGGTTAGTTATCCCGGCCCACTAAAAGAGAACTAAAAAAATCTCACCTGCCCGCACCAAATTGCTCCCTAAAAAATCTCACCCGCCCGCACCAGATCGCCTCCCTCTCGCACGACTCCTCTCTGTTCCCCATAGGGTCGCCTCACCAAGTGCCGCCGCCTCTCTCTCCTCCGTCGCTCTTCCTTCCGCCTCCCCGCCTCTACTCCGCCGCCTCTCCTCCGACCTTCAAGGTCGCCTGCCCCCTTCACTAGCTTGTTTTTCTCCTCTATCGCATGCGGCGGGCAGCGATCTACCAGGGAGGTCACGAGAGGGTGAGTTTCTTCATTCCTTCTCTGTCTCATGGCCATATCATTGATCTTGCTTGCTCTATCGCTAATTCTGATTTGGAAAAGTAGATCCTGATCAAACTTGCTATAGATTTGTGGTGCACGCATGGAACTGTTTGATGCAGTTGAGGAGGTAATAAATCTTTCTAGATGCCCAAAGTTTCAGGTCACCTTTCTAGGTATTTCAATTTCAGGCTTGCATTATTTCTAGAGGCCCAAAGATTCAGTTCACCTTTCTAGGTATTTCATTTTCAGGCTTGCATTATTTCTAGGGGCCCAAAGATTCAGTTCACCTTTCTAGGTATTTCAGTTTCAGGCTTGCATTATTTCTAAAGACCCAAAGATTCAGTTCACCTTTCTAGGTATTTAAGTTTCAGGCTTGCATTATTTCTAGAGGCCCAAAGATTCAGTTCACCTTTCTAGGTATTTTAGTTTCAGGCTTGCATTATTTCTAGAGGCCCAAAGATTCAGTTCACCTTTCTAGGTATTTTTGTTACAGGCTTGCATTATTTATAGAGGCCCAAAGATTAAGTTCCCTGCATGCAAGCGGCCCTGCTACCCATGCCGGTGTCGACCTCAACTCGCAAGGGCCAAGGCCGAGGGGTTCCTTGGGCTTCAGCTTTCACAGAGCCTTCCTCCAGAGCGACGATGGCGAAGCTCCTCCTCAAGGCGTGAGGGGCTCCGGCCCTCCCTATCGTGAACAACTTCCATGATGAGTTAGCTCATTCTTTGTTTCATGAAGTGTTTTTTATTTTGTGAAGCTTGATTGACAACTTGTATGTTTAAGTGGGATATCTCATTTGTATGGACAAAGTAAAAATTATCATGTTTTGCATGCTTGATTGTATAGATGGTTCGTTTATGTCAATTGTGAGCGGGTGGAGGCCACAGAAGAGCCGGTCACACCAAGAGGGTGCTTGGATCCAAGGGACTTATTTTAGTCTGACTAAAAATAGGGTCCAAAGTAGTCAAATGATTGAGATAGAGCATTTATTGTCAATCTAACCCTGCTATCCATACACCTCTTTGGTTTAGAGTTAGTTCAGTGGTTCAATCTAACTCTAACCTCTAACTGAGTTAGAGTTCTCTCGCCTCGGTTCATCGCCATCATACTTTCCCCATTCCTGTGTTTTCAGATCTCGCGAATCAAAGAGGCCCTTTTTTCGAAAATCAAAGAGGCCCTTAGACAAGTTTAGGTCCGGCCATTTTTATAAACGTGTTATGTCCAAAATTTAATGAACGTGTTCGCTTTCAATGAAAATAATCCGTTTCATGTAGTAATTCATTGATTTATTTATTCTTATGCGGGGGGTTTGCATGTAAATCGTGAGGTCTGAAATGTAAAGTACCCCGACATATGCTCCGAGTCGTGCATGCATTACGACCCAGATGCTCTATGTCCCACATGTCGGCGAATGGGAGCACATGGAAATAGCATGGGAGTACATATAGGAGGATAAATGCATGAAAAATATGTACTATGAAGCGTAGCCGCGGTTCAAAAGTAGACCTAAAGTAATGACAGCTATAGGTCGCACGCACCCAACTAGTGGTGCGACTAATTTTTCCCTAAAAAGAGGCACGAGTGCTCAAGATTCTATTCTATGAACACGAGTCCCATCTCGACAACAGCGTCTGCGTATACAGCTAGCCCTCCTCCCTCGCTTTCTCTCTACTCTCTAAAACTCGGCAGACGCCTCGTGGGTGGGTGGGTTTGCTCAATCGCGCCCCACCTCACAAAGGAAAACGCTACGACCGAACAAAATGCCATATACCCTCCGCTCATAAATATAAGCCTTTTAGATACTACTTCAAATGGAATACAACATACGATGTATGAAGACATAGTTTAGAGTATAGATTCACTCATTTTGTCCGTATGTAGTAGTCACTTATGGGAATCTTTAGAAATACTTATATTTGGGAACAGAGGGAGTACTATACTAATAGAACATTAAGGCCATGAGGCGATGCAGTGCTGGTTACAGGAGGCAAGAAGAAGAGATGCAGCCATCGACGACGTCCACCTCCTCGACTCAGGGCGCCGGCCCACCGAACGGCGCCTAAGTAGCAGCGGCTTTTGTGGCCAGGTCAACGTGCTTCAACAATGGCGCCCAAAGATTCCAGCTACCGAAGAAGGCCAACGCCTTTTTCTCGTCTTGTTTGCCTTGTAGTGGCCTATGTAGACGATTTTCCTCAGAGACGGGATGCAGGTCGACGGTTTCTTGCATGGCGAGGCGCCAGGCGGCGAAGCGCGCCTCGAGGTGCACATTCTTCATCGCGACCTCCGACACCTGCAGGCCACCAGGCTTGAAAGAGTTCGCCACCATGTAGGCCGATGAGGGTGGCAGCAATGAGGAGCCCGGGCGCTGGCCGGAGCAAGACGGCAGGTCGTCCGCTTCTTGACGGCGATGAACTTGCGGATGGAGATGACCATCATGTCGCCCATGCGAGAGGCGGCCGGGCCGGCGAGGGCTACGATTCGGGTCGCCAAGACTGTTTGAACGCTGTGCGGTGTACAGCCGGCGCTTTGATGATTTGGCACACCGATCGCCGCCGTGATCCATCGCCTCCATAGGTGCTTGTGGCTTCGGTCACTTGGTCTGGGATTGGAGGAGCAGGTTACAGAGACTTGGGTGTAGATGGATTGGAGTGGTGGGGAGCCTTATTATATGAGAGTCCAAACTCGTTGTATCTCACATTGTGCCGGCTCTAGTATGCTTCTCCAAGGCTGGTCACAATGGGCAAGAACATAAGCTAGTAACTTACACACTTCTCTAGATTATGTAACTACCTCCATAGTGGGTAAGAACATCTATGTAGTTGAGGATGCATCATCGACTGCTCAACGAATTGTGACCAGCCCAATTAATTCCTCTCGCATGTAATTCAGATGCATCATCGACTGCTCAACGCCTCGAACCGCTACCTCTTCCTCCTTGGAATTCAAGCACCTATGGACCCGCTGACGACGAGGTTCCTATGGTGACTTCAGAATTTAAAGATGATAGTGACGCATGTGTGCGCTCAGAGGGTGAGTGTATGTAACGCCTGGATCCGATGCGCCTGTGTCCGCCATTATTCGCCGCCTTTTGCCATGTCATGTGCTTATGTGTTGCACTTTGCCATGTCATCATATGCATTTCATATCATGTCATCATGTGCATTTCATTTTGCATACATGTTCGCCTCATGCATCCGAGCCTTTTCCCCGCTGTCTGCTTTTGCAATCCGACACTCCCATGTCATCCGGCCCCTTTTTGCCTCTTCTCTTGTGGGGTGTTAAACTTTCTCGAATGGTTCGAGGTTTGCCAAGCGGCCTTCAGATAGCACCGTAGACCGCCTGTCAAGTTTCGGCCATTTGGAGGTCGTTGATACTCCAACGGTTAACCGGTAAATCGTGAAGGCCTCTTTGTGTGCAGCCCAACACCCTTCCAAAGTGGCCAAAACCCACCAAACTCCTCCATGCTCTCGGTCGCTCGATCACGATCAAGGTCAAAACCGCACCTCATTTGGACTCTCCTAGCTCCTCTACCTATAAATATGTGGCCTCCCCGAAATTTTCGCAGCCCAACCCTAGCCCTCTCCTTCGCGCACATCGACATGTCCGCCGGGCGGCCGGACACGCCCACTTCTGCCGCCACGCCGCCTCGCCAATCCTGGGCGACACGCCGCCTCCGCTACGCCTCGCAGCCATGCGCGCCGCCAAGTGGCGCCCCGCCGCCGCTCTCCACCACGCTGGACCATGGGGCCCAAATCCGCCTGGGGCCCATCTCACGGCCAAGCTGCCGCCGCCTGGCTTCGCTCGCCATGCCCCCGCCGGCCTCGCTGTTCGCGCTCAAGTCGCCATGGTCGCTGGGCCACCAAGACGGTTGTGCCTGGCCGCCGCCGCGCCTCGCTACGGCGACCGAGCCTCTCGCAGAGCACGCTGGCTCACGCCTCGGAGGCGCCTCCGCGACTCCCGCCCGCCGCCGCCGGATCCGCCTCCTGCCCCGGATGCGGCATCCCCGAGCTCCCGGCCTCTTCCTCCTCGCCTCCGCGATTTAACCCCGCGAATCTCAGAAGCAAGCGCACCCGAGGTTGCCCCGATTTTCTTCTAAGTCCCTGGGCCAGAATTATCATGCCATGTTCATGCCATCACATCTCTCGCATCCGTAGTCTGCTTTCAGGCGATAATATGTAAAATTGTTCGCCTCGATGAGTACTTTATTTCATTCCATTGCATCATTTTCATTTGAGCTCATCTTGATGACCGAAATGTCATGGAAGAGTGCATGTTGATATTAATCAAAAACTGTTATAACTTGCTCATTTATCATTTTTGCCATGTTTGATGTGTGCATCCTATGAGGTTGATGTCTACATGAATGTTGATCTATGCCACGCCATCTTTCCGGGGGTGTATGCCATGTATTTTTGTGAGTTGTGTGCTGAGTGCATCGAGCTTGCTAAGTAGGGTAGTTGTCTGTTGTTTTCTTCCCATGCATTCTATTATATTTTGTTGCTATGTTAACATGCTTCTACTAATCATTGTATGCATAATCTGGAGATGTCCTATAAACATGTTTTGATCTACATGTCATGATCTATCCATTCATGTCTTTGGTTGGAATTATAGCCTGCTGTACCATGTTGTTATCTTGCCCCAAAGTTGCTTGAAAATGTTGCTGTCAACCTGTTAACATTAAGTTCACTTGTTCCCATGTGTTTTCCTAGTGATCCATGCACCCTATGACCTTGCTCTTGCCATGCTTAGCTTCATAAACATGCCTTATTACTGTTGGTTGCCTTTCCATGCCATGTATTGCTCGTGGTGAGTGATTCAAGCTCACTTAACATGCCTACTTATTGTTGTTCCCTATATGTTTGAATCTGAATATAACTTGCTATGTTTACATGGGTGCCATCATATTCTCTGATCCTTTTTGGCTCATGGTAAGTAAGGGTCTTTTGATCTATCCGATTAGTAGATTCTTGCCATGCCTTTGTTTGCCATGATAAGTTCCTGTAACATGTTGTTTGATAGCTCTAAACATTGCAACCCGATGTTATTTCCTGATAAGTCTGAAACTGTTATTATTTGCAATATCTCCATGTCTTTTTGAGCATGTTCTAGTTGTTTCTGGAGATAGCTCAGTGTTCATGTTTTGTTATGCTTTACGTGTACTTCATGCACATGCCTTTTGTTATTATGTTGGGATGCTGTAGCATGTTGTTTTGATGCTTGCAAGATGCCTAGTTGCTGTTTTGGACAGATTGTTGTTATGACTTGTATAGAGTGTGTGTATTGAACCGTTGCTCCGTTTTGAGTGTGCTTTGTATGAAACTTGCTTGTTTTTGCATGTAGTTCCATATTATCATATTGCATCCTTGTTTTGGTGTGTTTGCTTGATGTTTGGGTGCATTTTGCATCAATGCCATGTTTAACTTGTTTTGCTCATATCTTCTAGACCGTAGTCTCAATCTAATGAACTTTATATGTAACTTGACTAGAATTTTGTGTAGATCATCTTGGTGCATCTTAACTTGCTGTTTAACAACTTGAACATAAGGTTTATTCAGTTCTGGACCAATTTCGAAATTTGCATATGAGGACTTACCGAATTGTTATATGTTGTTTCCGCCCTCATTTAAACTTGCCTTGATGTGTTGTTCTTGTTTGCATCATCTCTGCCATGAGTAGCTTCATGTAGCTTGGTCATGCATCATGCTTGTTGTGCATCATGCCTTGTTCATGTGTGGTGTGTTTACCATGTTGTGTGCTTCTTCTTGTTAGTTCCTGCTTGCTATGATCGTGAGGATTCCTTCGCCTATGATTGGTTCGGCTTCATCCGCTCGCCTTCTTCATGGACTCGCTTCTTCTTCCTTGCAGGATTTCAGCAAGATGACCGCTACCTCGATCTCACTACTATCATTGCTATGCTAGTTGCTTCGTTTCTATCGCTATGCTGCGCTACCTATTACCTGCTTATCAAGCCATCCCATATTGCCATGAACCCCAACCTTGACACCTTTCCTATGCGCACCGTTGTTTGGCTATGTTACCACTTTGCTCAGCCCCTCTTATAGCTGCTAGTTGCAGTGAAGTTGAAGATTTCTCCATGGTGGACAGGGTTTTGTTGGGATATCACAATATCTCTTATATTATTAATGCATCTATATACTTGGTAAAGGGTGGAAGGCTCGGCCTTATGCCTAGTGTTTTGTTCCACTCTTGCCACCCTAGTTTCCGCCATACCGTGTTATGTTCCCGATTTTATGCTCCTAACGTGCTCGGGTGATTTATGGGACCCCCCGACAGTTCGCTTTTGAATAAAACTTGTCCAAAGAAGGCCCAACCTTGGTTTTACCATTTGCCTCACCACCACCTATACCTTTTCCCTTGGGAGTCGCTTCTCAAGGGTCTTTTATTTTAGCCCCCGGCCCGCTGCTTGTCTAAGTGTTGGTCCGAATCGAAAGACAAGGGCCACCTCGGGAAACTCAAGTCT
>JAHHZJ010004010.1:0-27226 GCA_021437245.1 Aegilops speltoides | reverse complement strand
AACCACCATTGTGTAGAGACTTGCTGATGTAGAGATTGCTCAAGATGTGAGTGGGTTTCAATCTCATGGAATTAGATTCATCCAAGTACCTACATGGGTTAGATAACATGCAAGATGCAAATATATCCAAGACATAAGACAGTCATCATAAGAGAAATATCCAGGATTAGTCATAAGCTCATGTCTTGCATGTATACAATGGAGTTCCTACTCCAAGTTTGAAGCATCAATGATGTTCAATTCACCTCTTAACCTGCAAAACACTTTCTCATCAAGTGGTTTAGTGAATATATCCGCTAATTGCTTTTCGGTGCAAACATGCTTAATATTAATGTCACCCTTAGCAACATGATCTCAGATGAAATGATGATGAACTTCGATATGCTTAGTTCGAGAGTGTTGCATGGGATTATGAGCAATCTTGATCGCACTCTCATTGTCACAAAGTAATGGAACATGTTTCACATATATCCCATAATCTTTAAGAGTTTGGGTCATCCAAAGTAATTGAGCACAACATGAACCAGCGGCAATGTATTCCGCTTCGGCGATGGACAAGGATACCGAGTTTTGTTTCTTGGAGGACCAAGACACAAGAGATCTACCAAGAAATTGACAAGTACCCGAAGAGGACTTTCTATCAACCTTGTCTCCGGCATAGACCGAGTCGGAGTAGCCAACAAGATCGAAAGAGGCCCTCTTAGGATACCAAATGCCAAAATTTGGTGTATGGGTTAAGTATCTCACTATCCTTTTCACGGCCTTAAGATGACATTCTTTAGGAGCAGCTTGATATCGTGCACACATGCACACACTTAGCATGATATCGGGACGTGAAGCACATAGATATAACAATGAACCAATCATAGAGCGATAAACCTTTTGATCGACCGGTTCACCATCTTTGGTCAAATCAAGATGTCCACTAGTAGGCATGGGTGTAGTCATACCTTTGCATTCTTGCATATTGAACTTCTTAAATAAGTCCTTGGTGTACTTGGTTTGAGAGACAAAGGTACCTTCCTTAGTTTGCTTGATTTGCAAACATTTGAGTTCACTCGTCATAGACATCTCAAACTTCTCCGACATTAGCTTCCCAAACTTTTCACTAAAATGAGGGTTAGTAGAACCAAATATAATATCATCAACATAAATTTGGCATACAAATAGTTCTCCATTGACCCTTTTAGTAAAAAGAGTAGAATCTATTTTTCCAATTTCAAAGCCTTTTTCAATAAGGAACTTGGTCAAGCATTTATACCACGCTCTAGGAGCTTGTTTAAGACCATAAAGAGCTTTGTGCAGTTTGTAAGCATGATCGGGTTTCTTAGGATTAACAAAGCCGGGAGGTTGTTTAACATAAACTTCCTCCTCTATTTCACCATTTAGAAAAGCACTTTCAATGTCCATTTGGTACAAGGTGATATCATGGTGATTAGCATAGGCAAGTAAGATGCGAATGGACTCAAGTCTAGCAACGGGAGCATAAGTCTCACCATAGTCCAGACATTTGACTTGTGTGTAGCCTTGGGCGACGAGACGTGCTTTGTTGCGAACTACTTGTCCATCTTCATCTTGCTTGTTGCGAAACACCCATTAGGTACCGATGATGTTGTGGTTGTTGTCGGGCTTCTCAACCAATGTCCAAACTTGATTTCTCTCAAAGTTGTGTAGCTCTTCATGCATAGCGTTTATCCAATCCGAATCTTCCAATGCTTCTTCAACCTTCATAGGTTCAATGCTAGAGATGAATGAATAGTGTTCACAAAAGTTAGCTAAACGAGTTTTAGAGCGAGTGATTCTCCCGGTTTGGATATCATTGTAGATTTGGTCGACGAGATGATCTTTAGCGATTCTTGCTCGAACTCGGGAAATCTTTTGCTTGGGTCTTGGTTGAACATCTTCTTCATCTTGTTCTTCTTCTTGGCCTTCTTCATTGTTGGCGTTGTCGTTCTCTTGCCGTTGTGGAGAAGGAGGTTGTTGACGTTCATCTTGATGCACTTCCTCGTTTTCTTCATCTTGGTGTGTCCCACTTGTGGATGCTTCCGTATCGACTCTTGGTTCTCCTTGTCATGAGTTAGAAGCATCCACTTGGACGGACGAGGTACTCTCCTTCACCTCCGTTGGATGAATCTTGCCAATAGACAAGTCTTGGATTGCTTCCAGGGATCTTTGTCTCCTACATCAATTGGCAATTGCTCTACTTGCGAGCCGTTAGATTCATCAAACTTCACATCTACCATTTCTTCAGTCTTTCGGGTGAAATTGTTGTAGACACGGTATGTGTGAGAGTTTGAGCCATAACCAAGTAGGAAACCTTCATGACACTTAGGAGCAAATTTAGAACGATTATGCTTATTAAGAATGTAGCACTTTGAGCCGAATACTCGAAAGTATCAAACTTGGGGTTTGTTACCGGTGAGAAGCTTGTATGCCGTCTTGCCGAGTAGCTTGTGAAGATACAAGCGATTTGTTGCATGACAAGCCGTTTCTACCGCTTCCGCCCAAAAGTGCTTCGGTGTCTTGTACTCATCAAGCATCGTTCTCGCCATTTCGATGAGCGTCCGGTTCTTCCTCTCAACAACTCCATTTTGTTGAGGTGTGTATGTAGCCGAGAACTCATGTGAAATCCCTTCTTCGTCAAGAAAGGTGTCCACATTTGCGTTCCTGAACTCCGTTCCGTTGTCGCTGCGAACCTACTTGATCTTCACTTCAAATTGATTTTGGGCCTTCCTAGCAAAGTTTTTGAAGATCTTTTGGACCTGCGATTTATCATCGAGAAAGAACACCCACGTAAATCTTGAAAAATCATCAACTATAACTAGACCAAAGGTATTTCCACCGAGACTTTTGTAAGCGTTGGGACCAAAGAGATCCATATGAAGTAGCTCAAGTGGCCTCCTTGTGGTCATGATGTTCTTCACGGGATGTCTCCCTCCAACCTATTTACCCGCCTGACAAGCGCTACAAAGTCTATCCTTATCAAATATGATATCGTTAACTCCAAGGATATGATTTCCTTTAATAAGCTTGTCAAGGTTTCTCATAACAACATGACCCAATCGTCTATGCCATAACCAACCTTTAGAGGACTTAGTAGTAAAGCAAGTTCTAGGTTGAGCCTTTTTAGTGAAATCAACAATGTATAGATCACCTCTATGTACACTGGTAAAGACCATTTTATGATTATCTCTACGAAACACTTGGCAATCTACTTCAGTAAATAGAACATTGAAACCGAAATCAGCAAGTCTAGATACTGAAAGTAAGTTGTAGCCAAGAGATTCAACGAGCATGCCATTTTGTATGGAGCTATCATGTGATATGGCCACCTTACCAAGGCCAACCACCTTACCCTTTGAGTTGTCACCAAAAGTGACATACTTTCGAGGACCATCGTTTTCAGCAAGCTCACGAAACATATCTTTATCTCCGGTCATGTAATCGGTACATCCACTATCAAGAACCCATTCCTTTCCTCCTACCATATATCCCTGAAGATTTGCCATAAGACCAAAGTGTCTCATTGCATCATCAAGATCAAAGTCACTATCATCATCCTCGTCATAGTATCCATGTTCAACATCGTCATGTGGTGGATCAAATCCTAGAGAGGGTGATTCGTTAGAGTGAGTTTGACAATGATCTTGTTTATGAATTTTTATAGCTTCGGAAATAATATCACTAATAATTCCAACATCTTCTTTGGCACGCATAAGGTTTGTAAGCTCAAATAGACAATCACCAAACATAGGATCACTGGAATTCATCTTACTCAAGGCAATAGACTTATGGAGAATTTCATCCAGATTTTTCAAGGAATAATTTGGAAAACGTTCCTCAAGAAATTTCCATATGGTGTAGGCACACTTAAGAGTAGGCAAACATCCAACCAAGTTTCTAGGCAAGCCTCTAGTGATAAGTTCAACAGGTCTAAGATTGCGAATCATGTCAATTGACTCATCAAGAGTAGGATGCATAGGATCAACATGAGGTGCACAAGGGCTAGCAATGTACTTGTTCAAATGATATTGATTGAAAATCACAAGCATCTCATTTTTCCACTCATGAAAGTACTATCCATCAAGTATAGGCACTCTATGTCTAAGACTCCCAATAGTAGACTCATCTTCCTCCAATGGTGTTTAAACCAAAGCAATGGAGACCAAAGCTCTGATACCAATTGAAAGGATCAAGAAGAGGTGTCTAGAGCGGGGGGTGATTAGACACTAAGTACCAAAAGTTGCAGTTTTTAACTTCTTTAAGTTTAAGTGGAGTTTAGGCACAAGTTTAACACTCACAATACATATCAAGCAAGCATGCAAAGAGTATATGAGCAGCGGAAAGTAAAGCATGCAACTTGCAAGAATGTAAAGGGAAGGGTTTGGAGGATTCAAACGCAATTGGAGACACGGTGATTTTTGAGCCGTGGTTCCGATAGGTGGTGCTATCGTACATCCACGTTGATGGAGACTTCAACCCACGAAGGGTAGCAGTTCTTGCGAGTCCACGGAGGCTCCACCCATGAAGGGTCCACGAAGAAGCAACCTTGTATATCCCACCATGGCCATCGCCCACGAAGGACTTGCCTCACTAGCGGTAGATCTTCACGAAGTAGGCGATCTCCTTGCCCTTACAAACTCCTTGGTTCAACTCCACAATCTTGTCGGAGGCTCCCAAGTGACACCTAGCCAATCTAGGAGACACCACTCTCCAAGAAGTAACAAATGGTGTGTTGATGATGAACTCCTTGCTCTTGTGCTTCAAATGATAGTCTCCCCAACACTCAACTCTCTCTCACAGGATTTGGATTTGGTGGAAAGAAGATTTGAGTGGAAAGCAACTTGGGGAAGGCTAGAGATCAAGATTCATATGGTAGGAATGGAATATCTTGGCCTCAACACATGAGTAGGTGGTTCTCTCTCAGAAAATGTATGCTGGAAGTGTAGGCACGTTCTGATGGCTCTCTCCACGAATGAAGAGTGGGTGGAGGGGTATATATAGCCTCCACACAAAATCTAACCATTACACACAACTTGTCAAACTCGGTGGGACCGAATTGGGAAACTCGGTCAGACCAATTTAGCAAATCTAGTGACCGTTAGGATTTTTGGTGGGACCGACATGCAACTTGGTAGGACTGATATGATTAGAGTTAGGGCATAACATAATCTTGGTGAGAACGATTACACAAACTCGGTGAGACCGATTTTGGTAATAAGCTAACCAGAGAGTTGGTCAGGCAAACTCGGTTTGGCCGATTACACAAACTCGGTAGGACCGATTTTGGTAATAAGTTAACCAGGAAGTTTGCATTGTAATCTCGGTAGTACCGATTGCCCAAACTCGGTGAGACCGATTTTGGTAATGGACATACACATAGAGATTACAATCCCATCTCGGTGAGACCGAGATCCCTATCGGTGAAACTGATTTGCCTAGGGTTTGTGGCAGTGGCTATGACATCTGAACTCGGTGGCGCCGGATAGAAAGAATCGGTAGGGCCGAGTTAGACTTTTGGATTAGGACATATGTGGATGTGAGAAAGTAGTTGAGGGCTTTGGAGCATATCACTAAGCACTTTGAGCAAGCAAGCCATTAAGCAACACCTCATCCCCTCTTGATAGTATTGGCTTTTCCTACAGACTCAATGTGATCTTGGATCACTAAAATAGAAAATGTAGAGTCTTGTTCTTGAAGCTTGAGCCAATCCTTTGTCCTTAGCATCTAGAAGGGGTTCCACATCCTTTAGTCCATGCCACTCCATTGTTGAACTTGTCTGAAACATACTAGGTAGAAGTGTTAGTCCAACAAGAGATATGTTGACATTAGTTACCAAAATCACCCAGGGAGCACTTGTGCTTTCACATCTTGCTTTTGATCTGCAACAGGAACAACTTCGAAATGAAAACAGAGGATATTTGCATGATACGGTGGTCAAAACCTTCGGGAGTATATATAATGATTTTTTATCGACCAAAATACGTAACGTGCAAGAAAATGGAGTCCGGGAGGCACACGAGGTGTCCACGAGACAGGAGGGGCGCGCCCTGTAAGGGTGGGCGCGCCCTCCACTCTCGTGGAGGCCTCGTGTCCCTTTCGGACTACTTCTTTCTTCCTAAAATTCCTAAATATTCCAAAACTGATAAAATTGCCATTGGAGTTGTTTTGGAGTCGGTTTACTTACCGTACCACATACCTATTCCTTTTTGGAGTCTGGAACGTTCTGGAAAGTGTCCCTTATGTATTCCTCCGGGGTTACGGTTTCAATAATAGTAGTTTCAACATTGATAGGATTACCTGAAATATAATGTTTAATTCTTTGACCGTTCACCACCCTCGGACTTGTGCCTTCAAAGTTGTTGATTTTTATGGCACCAGAACGATAGACCTCCTCGATAACGTATGGACCTTCCCATTTAGAGAGAAGTTTTCCTGCAAAAAAACTTAAACGAGAGTTGAATAATAACACATAATCTCCTATGTTAAACTCATGCTTTTGTATCCTTTTGGCATGCCAGCATTTGACTTCTTCTTTGAATAGCTTGGCATTCTCATAGGCTTGGGTTCTCCATTCATCAAGTCAGGTAATATCAAACAACCTCTTCTCATCGGCAAGTTTGAAGTCATAGTTGAGCTCTTTAATAGCCCAATATGCTTTATGTTCAAGTTCAAGAGGTAAATGACATGCTTTTCCATAAACCATCTTATATGGAGACATACCCATAGGAATTTTGTATGCAGTTCTATAGGCCCATAATGCATCATTAAGTTTTTTGGACCAATTCTTTCTAGATCTATTCACAATCTTTTGCAAAATTAGTTTGAGCTCTCTATTGCTCAACTCTACAAGACCACAGGACTGCGGGTGATAAAGAGATGCGATTCTATGATTGACATCATACTTAGCAAGCATCTTACGGAAAGCACCATGAATAAAATGTGAACCACTGCTACGTCTTGAGCTTGCGTTGGTTTTCCTTGAAGAGGAAAGGGTGATGCAGCAATAGTAGCGTAAGTATTTCCCTCAGTTTTTGAGAACCAAGCTATCAATCCAGTAGGAGGCTCCTCAAAAGTCCCACGCACCTACACAAAAAAACAAAGAACTCGCAACCAACGCAATAAAGGGGTTGTCAATCCCTTCACGGCCACTTCCGAAAGTGAGATCTAATAGAGATAGTATGATAAGATAAATATATTTCTGGTATTTTATAATATAGATGCAAAAAAGTAAAGATGAAAATAAAAGTAGATTAAAAGCAAATATGATAAGAGATAGACCCGGGGGCCATAGGTTTCACTAGAGGCTTCTCTCAAGATAGCATAAGTATTACGGTGGGTGAACAAATTACTGTCGAGCAATTGATAGAAAAGCGAATAATAATGAGATTATCTAGGCATGATCATGTATATAGGCATCACGTCCTCAACAAGTAGACCGACTCCTGCCTGGATCTACTACTATTACTCCACACATCGACCGACTCCTGCCTGCATCTAGAGTATTAAGTTCATAAGAATAGAGTAACGCATTAAGCAAGATGACATGATGTAGAGGGATAAACTAATGCAATATGATATAAACCCCATCTTTTTATCCTCGATGGCAACAATACAATACGTGCCTTGCAACCCTTTCGGTCACTGGGTAAGGACACCGCAAGATTGAAGCCAAAGCTAAGCACTTCTCCCATGGCAAGAAAGATCAATCTAGTAGGCCAATCCAAACTGATAATTCGAAGAGACTTGGAAAGATAACTCAATCATACATAAAAGAATTCAGAGGAGATTCAAATATTTCTCATAGATAAACTTGATCATAAACCCACAATTCATCGGATCTTGACAAACACACCGCAAAAAGAGTTTACATCGAATAGATCTCCACAAGAGAGGGGGAGAACATTGTATTGAGATCCAAAAAGAGAGAAGAAGCCATCTAGCTAATAACTATGGACCCGAAGGTTTGTGGCAAACTACTCACAACTCATCGGAGGGGCTATGGTGTTGATGTAGAAGCCCTCCATGGTCGATTCCCCCTCGTGAGAGCGCCGCCAAGGCTCCAAGATGGGATCTCGCGGATCTGAGAAGGTTCTGGCGGTGGAAATTGTGTTTCGTTGGCTCCCTGGATGTTTTCGGGGTACGTAGTCTTATATAGGAGGAAGAAGTACGTCGGTGGCCGCCCAAGGGGCCCACGAGATAGGGGGCGCGCCCTATAGGGGGGGCACCCTACCCTCTCGTGGCCACCTTGGCTGCTTCTTGACTTGCACTCCAAGTCCCCTGGATCATGTTCATTCCAAAAATCACGCTCCCGAAGGTTTCATTCCGTTTGGACTCCGTTTGATATTCCTTTTCTTCGAAATACTGAAATAGGCAAAAAAACAGCAATATGGGCTGGGCCTCCGGTTAGTAGGTTAGTCACAAAAATGATATAAATGTGTAAAATAAAGCCCATAAACATCCAAAAGGGGTAATATAATAGCATGGAACAATAAAAAATTATAGATACGTTGGAGACGTATCAAGCATCCCCAAGCTTAATTCCTGCTCGTCCTCGAGTAGGTAAATGATAAAAATAGAATTTTTGATGTGGAATGCTACCTAGCATAATTCTCAATGTAATTTTCTTTATTGGGGCATGAATGTTCAGATCCAAATGATACAAAATAAAAGTTCATATTGTCATAAAAATAGTGATACTTCAAGCATACTAATCAAAGTAATCATGTCTTCTCAAAATAACATGACCAAAGAAAGCTAACCCTACAAAATCATATAGTCTGGCTGTTGCTCTATCTTCATCACACAAAGTATTTAATCATGCACAACCCTGATGACAAGCCACGCAATTGTTTCATACTTTAATAATCTCAAACTCTTTCAACTTTCACGCAATACATGAGCGTGAGCCATGGACATAACACTATATGTGGAATAGAATGGTGGTTGTGGAGAAGACAAAAAGGAGAAGATAGTCTCACATCAACTAGGTGTATCAACGGGCTATGGAGATGCCCATTAATAGATATCAATGTGAGTGAGTAGGGATTGTCATGCAACGGATGCACTAGAGCTATAAATATATGAAAGCTCAACAAAGGAAACTAAGTGGGTGTGCATCCAACTTGCTTGCTCACGAAGACCTAGGGCATTTTGAGGAAGTCCATCATTGGAATATACAAGCCAAGTTCTATAATGAAAAATTCCAACTAGAATATGAAAGTGACAACATATGAGACTCTCTAACATGAAGATCATGGTGCTACTTTGAAGCACAAGGGTGGAAAAAGAGATAGTAGCATTGTCCCTTCTCTCTTTTTCTCTCATACTTTTTTCTCCTTTTTTCTTATTATTTTTTCTTTCCCCCTTTTTTTCTTTGGCCTTTCTTTTTTTCTTCTTTTTGGGCTTTCTCTTTTTTTTCTTCTTTTTTTTCTTCTTTTTGTAAAGTCCGAAGTCTCATCCCGACTTGTGGGGGAATCATAGTCTTCATCATCCTTTCCTCACTAGGACAATGCTCTAATAATGAAGATCATCACACTTTTATGGATTTACAACTCAAGAATTACAACTCAAGGCTAGAACAAGATATGACTCTATATGAGTGCCTCCGGCGGTCTACTGGGATCAAGCTTTTAAATAGCGTTCGCTACCTCCGCTATTGCGGCCGCAATAGCGGTAGCGTCACCCTGCCGCTATTAGTTTAAGGTTGCGTTAGAAAATAGCGTGTTGTCATGATGCGGGCGCAATATCACTTGTTAGACCGCTATATCGTTCGCTATCTGCAATATCGCCCGCTATATAAGTCCTTGTTGTTCTGTTGTGTAATCTATTTTGGTAAATGTGTCTTGCTTGCATGGTTGCATGACCAAATATTGTTCAATTATAGTTTATATTCTTATATGAATGATGATTTTTCAAATTAAGTGTCATATTTTTTTCAATGGCCTAGAAATATACACAACAATCTCAAATTTATGAGTGTTCTTTAAAAATTGGCTAGGTGGACATTGCGCCCGCAATATCGACAGTTATCCACATTCCGCTACACGAACCCTAATCCGCAACCAGTCCGCTATCCGCTATTTAAAAGCTTGACTGGGATATGCAATGAATCAAGAGCGACATGTATGAAAATTATGAAGGTGGCCTTGCCACAAATACAATGTCAACTACATGATCATGCAAAGAGCAATATGACAAAAGTAATGCGTGTCATATGAACGAAACGGTGAAAAGTTGCATGGCAATATATCTCGGAATGGCTATGGAAATGCCATAATAGGTAGGTATGGTGGCTGTTTTGAGGGAGGTATATGGTACCAGCGAAAGTTGCGCGGCACATGAGAGGCTAGCTATGGTGGAAGGGTGAGGGTGCGTATAATCCATGGACTCAATATTAGTCAAAAGAACTCATATACTTATTGCAAAAATCTAGAAGTCATCAAAAACAAAGTACTGTGCATGCTCCTAGGGGGATAGATTGGTAGGAAAAGACCATCGCTCGTCCCCGACCGCAACTCATAAGGAAGACAATCAATAAATAAAATTGTGCTCCAACTTCATCACAAAGCGGTTCACCATACGTGCATGCTATGGGAATCACAAACCTCAACACAGGTATTTTTTCATAATCACCTCAACTAGCATGACTTTAATATCACTACCTCCATATCTCAAAACAGTTATCAAGCATCAAATTGATAATAGCATCTAATTCACTTTCTATGATAGTTTTTATTATACCCAACTTGGATGCTCATCATTCTAGGACCAAATTTGTAACCATAGCAAATACCATGCTGTTCTAAAAGACTCTCAAAATAATATAAGTGAAGCATGAGAGACTAGAAATTTCTTCAAAATTAATCCACCGCCGTGCTCTAAAAGATATAAGTGAAGCACTAGAGCAAAAATTATCAAGCTCAAAAGATATGAGTGAAGCACATAGAGTATTCTTGCAAATTCTAATCAAGTGGGATTCTCCCAAAAGTTGTGTACAACAAGGATAATTTTAGTAAACTAAAAAGCAAAGACTAATATAATACACGACGCTCCAAGCAAAACACATATCATGTGGCGAATAAAAATATAGCTCCAAGTAATGTTACCAATGAACGAAGACTAAAGAGGGGATGCCTTCCCGGGGCATCCCCAAGCTTAGGCCTTTGGCTATCCTTGAATATCTTGGGGTGCCATGGGCATCCCCAAGCTTATGCTCTTGCCACTCCTTATTCCATAGTCCATAAAAGCTTTACCCAAAACTTGAAAACTTCACAACACAAAACTCAACAGGAAATCTTATAAGCTCCGTTAGTGAAAGAAAACAAAACCACCACATAAGGTACTGTAATGAACTCATTATTTATTTATTTTGTTGTTAAACCTACTTTATTCCAACTTCTCTATGGTTTATAAACTATTTTACTAGCCATAGATGCATCAAAATAAGCAAACAACACACGAAAAACAGAATCTGTCAAAACAGAATAGTCTGCAGCAATCTGTAACTACACAAACTTATGGAACTCTAAAAATCTTAACAAAATAGGAAGTCCTGGAAAATTTGTCTATTGATCAGCAGTAAAAGAATCAATGCAAAATCATGTTTCTGCGATTTAACAAAACTAAATTAGGTAAAGCAAAAGTTTCTGTTTTTCAGCAGAATCAAATCAACTATCATCATAGGTTATCCTATAGGTTCTACTTGGCACAAACACTAATTAAAAGATAAAAACACATCTAAACAGAAGGTAGATGCAACATTTATTACTAAACAGGAACGAAAACAAAAAACACAAAGAAAATTGGGTTGCCTCCCAACTAGCGCTATCGTTTATCGCCCCTAGCTAGGCATAAAAGCAAAGATAGATCTAAGTAGTGCCATCTTTGGCACTAAATTCATAAGTAGCTCGCATGATAGATTCATAAGGTAATTTGACTTTCTTTCTTGTAAACTGATCCATGCCTTTCTTTAATGGAAATTAGAATCTAATATTCCATTCCTTCATATCAATAATCGCGCCAATCGTTCTAAGGAAAGGTCTACCAAGAATAATAGGGCAAGAAAGATTGCAATCTATATCAAAACGATAAAATCTCACGGGCACCAAATTTCTATTTGCAACAATGAGGACATCATTGATCCTTCCCATTGGCTTTTTAATGGTGGAATCCATGAGGTGCAAATTTAAAGAGCAATTATCAAGATCATGGAAACCTAGAATATCACATAAAGTTTTCGGAATCGTGGAAGCACTGGCACCCAAATCACACAAAGCAAAACACTCATGATCTTTAATTCTAATCTTTATAGTAGGTTCCAACTCATCATTAAGTTTTCTAGGTATAGAAACTTCCAAATTAAGTTTTTCATCATAAGATTGCATCAAGGCATCAACGATATGTTTGGTAAAAGCTTTATTTTGACTATAAGCATGAGGAGAATTAAGAACGGATTGCAACAAGGAAATACAATCTTCTAAAGAACAATTATCATAATCAAATTCCTTGAAATCCGAGATAGTGGGTTCAATGCTATTTAAAGTCATGACCTCTCCAATCCCACTTTTACCAAATTTAGCATCAAGATCTAAAACTCTGAATTCTTGGGGCGCCTTCTAGGTAAAGTTGACTCATCTTCAGTCCCATAATTATCAAGATTCATATTGCAAACAAAGATCTAATAGGAGACGCATCAATAACTTTAAGATCTTCATCATTATTTTCATGGAAACTAGAAGAACACGCCTTAGCACGCAATCTAGCGGTTCTTTCCTTGCACTCATCAATGGAAATTCTCATTGCTTTGAGAGACTCATTGATATCATGCTTAGGAGAAGGCGATCTAAGTTTAAGAGAATCAACATCAAGCGAAAGTCTATCAACGTTCCTAGCCAAATCATCAACTTTGAGCAATTTTTCTTCAAGCAAAGCATTAAAATTCTTTTGAGACATCATAAATTCTTTCACACTATTCTCAAAATGAGAGGCCATCTTATTAAAATTACCATAAGAACTATTGTAGGAATTTCCATAATTATTAGAGGAATTACTAGGAAGCGGTCTAGCATTAAAGTTTCCTCTATAAGCATTATTTCCAAAACTATTCCTACCAACAAAATTCACATCCATAGATTCATTATTATTCTCAATAAAAGTAGACAAAGGCATATCATTGGGATCAAGAGGAGTATTTTAGTAGCAAACAATTTCATAAGTTCATCCATCTTTCCACTCAAAACATTGATTTCTTCTATAGCATGCACTTTTTACTAGAAGATCTTTCGTGTGCCATTGAGAATAAAAAGCCATAATATTATCAAGAAGTTTTGTAGCATCTCTAACGTGATTTCCATAAACGTGCCTCCATGGCGAATCTAAGATATTTCTAGAAGCAAAGTTCAAACCGACATAAAAATTTTGTACGATCATCCATAAATTCGAACCATGAGTAGGGCAATTGCGAAGCATCAATTCCATTTTTTCCCAAGATTGGGCAAAATGCTCATGATCTAGTTGCTTAAAATTCATAATATCATCCCTAAGAGTGATGATCTTAGCGGGAGGAAAATACTTAGAGATAAAAGCATCTTTGCACTTGTTCCAAGAATCAATACTATTTTTAGGCAACGACGAAAACCAAACTTTAGCACGATCTCTAAGTGAAAACGAAAATAACATCAATTTAACAATATCATTATCCGTATCTTTCTTCTTTTGCATATCACATAAATCAACAAAGTTGTTTAGATGAGTAGCGGCATCTTCACTAGGAAGGCCGGCGAATTGATCTTTCATAACAAGATTCAGCAAAAGCGGTATTGATTTCACAAGACTCAACATCATTAAGAGGAGAAATCGAGTACTAAGGAAATCATTATTATTGGTATTAGAAATCACACAATTTGGTATTATCTTGCGCCATGGCAACAAGTAATCCAACACACAAGCAAACAAAAAAAGGCAAGCGGAAAGAGAGGAGGAGATTGGAAAAGAGAGGGCGAATAAAACGGCAAGGGTGAAGTGGGGGAGAGGAAAACGCGAGGCAAATGGAAAATAATGTAAATGCAAGGGAGATGAGTTTGTGATGGGTACTTGGTATGTCTTGACTTGAGCGAATACCTCCCCGGCAACAGCGCCAGAAATCCTTCTTGCTACGTCTTGAGCTTGCATTGGTTTTCCTTGAAGAGGAAAGGGTGATGCAGCAATAGTAGCGTAAGTATTTCCCTCACGTTTTGAGAACCAAGGTATCAATCCAGTAGGAGGCTCCTCAAAAGTCCCACGCACCTACACAAACAAACAAAGAACTCGCAACCAACGCAATAAAGGGGTTGTCAATCCCTTCACGACCACTTCGAAAGTGAGATCTAATAGAGAATATAATAAGATAAATATATTTTTGGTATTTTATAATATAGATGCAAAAAGTAAAGATGAAAATAAAAGTAGATTGAAAGCAAATATGATAAGAGGTAGACCCGGGGGTCCATAGGTTTCACTAGAGGCTTCTCTCAAGATAGCATAAGTATTACGGTGGGTGAACAAATTACTATCGAGCAATTGATATAAGCGAATAATTATGAGATTATCTAGGCATGATCATGTATATAGGCATCACGTCCGCAACAAGTAGACTGACTCCTGCCTGGATCTACTACTATTACTCCACACATCGACCGACTCCTGCCTGCATCTAGAGTATTAAGTTCATAAGAACGAGTAACACATTAAGCAAGATGACATGATGTAAAGGATAAACTCATGCAATATGATATAAATCCCATCTTTTTATCCTCGATGGCAACAATACAATCGTGCCTTGCAACCCTTTACATCACTAGGTAAGGACACATAAAGATTGAACCCAAAGCTAAGCACTTCTCCCATGGCAAGAAAGATCAATCTAGTAGGCCAAACCAAACAGATAATTCGAAGAGACTTGCAAACATAACTCAATCATACATAAAAGAATTCATAGGAGATTCAAATATTTCTCATAGATAAACTTGATCATAAACCCACAATTCATCGGATCTCGACAAACACACCGCAAAAAGAGTTTACATCGAATAGATCTCCACAAGAGAGGGGGAGAACATTGTATTGAGATCCAAAAGAGAGAAGCCATCTAGCTAATAACTATAGACTCGAAGGTCTATGGTAAACTACTCACAACTCATCGGAGGGGCTATGGTGTTGATGTAGAAGCCCTCCATGGTCGATTCCCCCTCCGGCAGAGCGTCGGTGAAGGCTCGAAGATGTGATCTCGTGGATACAGAAGGTTATGGCGGTGGAAATTGAAGGAAATATGCCCTAGAGGCAATAATAAAGTTATTATTTATTTCCTCATATCATGATAAATGTTTATTATTCATGCTAGAATTGTATTAACCGGAAACATGATACATGTGTGAATACATAGACAAACATAACATCACTAGTATGCCTCTACTTGACTAGCTCATTAATCAAAGATGGTTATGTTTCCTAACCATAGACATGTGTTGTCATTTGATTAACGGATCACATCATTAGGAGAATGATGTGATTGACATAAACCCATTTAGTTAGCCTAGCACTTGATCGTTTAGTATATTGCTATTGCTTTCTTCATGACTTACACATGTTATTGTAACTATGAGATTATGCAACTCATGTTTACGGAGGACACTTGGTGCAACCAAACGTCCTAGCGTAACTAGGTGATTATAAAGGAGTACTACAGTTGTCTCTGAAGGTACATGTTGGGTTGGTGTATTTCGAGATTAGGTTTTGTCACTCCGATTGTCGGAGAGGTATCTCTGAGCCCTCTCGGTAATGCACATCACTATAATCCTTGCAAGCAATGTAGCTAATGAGTTAGTTATGGAATGATGCATTACGTAACGAGTAAAGAGACTTGCCGGTAACGAGATTGAACTAGGTATTGGATACCGACGATCGAATCTCGGACAAGTAACATACCGATGACAAAGGAACAACGTATGTTGTTATGCGGTTTGACCGATAAAGATCTTCGTAGAATATGTAGGAGCCAATATGGGCATCGAGGTTCGCTATTGGTTATTGACCGAGAATAGTTCTAGGTCATGTCTACATAGTTCTCGAACCCGTAGGGTCCGCACGCTTAATGTTATGATGACGGTTTTATTATGAGCTTATAAGTTTTGGCGTGCGAAGTTTGTTTGGAGTCCGGATGTGATCACGGACATGACGAGGAGTTTGAAATGGTCGAGACATTAAGATTGATATATTGGAAGCCTATGTTTGGACATCGGAAGTGTTCCGGGTGAAATTGACATTTTACCGGAGTACCATGAGGTTACCGGAACCCCCCGGTGACCTAATGGGCCTTATTGGGCCTAGTGGAGGAAGATGAGAGTAGGACTAGGGGTAGCCGCGCGCCCCTCCCCCCCAAGTCCGAATAGGACAAGGAGGGGGGCGGCGCCCCCCCTTTCCTTTCCCCCTCTCCTCCTTCCCCCAAGTCCTAGTCCAACTAGGGAAAGGGGGGAGTCCTACTCCTGGTGGGAGTAGGACTCCTCCGGCGTGCCTCCTCCTAGGGCCAGCCGCACCCCCCCTTGCTCCTTTATATAGGGGGCAGGGGGCACCCTAGAACACACAAGTTGATCCGTGATCATTCCTTAGCGTGTCGGTGCCCCCTCCACCATATTCCACCTCGGTCATATCGTCGCGGAGTTTGGTGAAGCCTGCGCGCCGTAGAACATCATCATCGTCCTGCACCGTCGTCTTGTGGAACTCATCCCGACACTTTCTGGATCGGATGCAGGGATCGTCATCGAGCTGAGCGTGTGCTGAACTCGGAGGTGCCGTCGTTCGGTACTTGGATCGGTCGGATCGTGAAGGCGTCAACTACATCAACGCGTTGTCATAGCGCTTCGCTTCGGTCTCAGGGTACGTAGACAATACTCTCCCCTCCCGTTGCTATGCATCACCGTGATCTTGCGTGTGCGTAGGATTTTTTTTTGAAATTACTACGTTCCCCAACAGTGGGATCCGAGCCTGGTTTTATGCGTAGATGTCATATGCACGAGTAGAACACAAGTGAGTTGTGGGCGATACAAGTCATACTGCTTACCAGCATGTCATACTTTGGTTCGGCGGTATTGTGAGATGAAGCGGCCCGGACCGACATTACGCGTACGCTTACGCGAGACGGGTTTCACCGTTACGAGCACTCGTGCTTAAAGGTGGCTGGCGGGTGTCTGTCTCTCTCACTTTAGCTGAATTGAGTGTGGCTATGCCTGGTCCTTGCGAAGGTTAAAACAACACTAACTTGACAAACTATCGTTGTGGTTGTGATGCGTAGGTAAGAACGGTTCTTGCTAAGCCCGTAGCAGCTGTCGTGGTTCTAAGTCTGACAGTAGAAGTAGGGGTAGGTTAAGGAGAGGCGATGTCCTAGCTATGGAGCAGTTGTAGAGACAAGGGATGTACGAGTTCAGGCCCTTCTCGGAGGAAGTAACAGCCCTACGTCTCGGAGCCCTGAGGCGGTCGAGTGGATTATGAGTATGAGTATTACAAAGGTCTGAACCCTTCTATCTGTGGAGGGGGGTGGCTTATATAGAGTGCGCCAGGACCCCAGCCAGCCCACGTTATGGAGGGATTAAAGTACATTAAGCTAGGGGGGTTACTGGTAACGCCCCTCATAAGGCGCTTTAACTATCATTAAGTCTATTCAATAGTAAACCGTTGCACTGCGGAGTGCCTTGACCTTCGGTGGTCGAGTGTATCTTCATAGTCGAGTGAGTCTTCCATGGTGAGTGTTTCCGGTCTAGTCGAGTGGATTCCTCTTTGGTCATTGGAAGATGATCTCTTCTGTGAGTACCTTTGGGTAGGGCGTTTAGGTCAGGCCTATGACCCTACCCTAGGTACATGAATCCATCATTAGCCCCGAATGGATTGAGGCTTGAGTGAAGGAGGAGTTGGCGTTGTTTCCGATGCTTTTGCATTCAGTTCTGCGTTGTCTTGGATCAAGATCTTCTTTGTGGATAACGAAACTTTCCTTGATCGACTTGATCCATTCTTGTTCTCGGTCGAGTGACTTTCTTTGCTATACTTGAGTAACGGATCGCGGGAGATCTCGCACTTGACAGACCGATCCGTCGCCCGCGGATCTCGCGGATATCTGAAATTTGGGGAAGCGCTAAACGGAACAGATGCGGCACTTGGATGGGGCGTAACGGGCGCCTCGATCTTGGCCGCTTTCTCCGCCACGTATCACGCAGATGCGGCTGCACGGGATATGATTGGATTGCTTGGGTCCACTGTCATCCACTCGGAAGAGATGCTATAAATGTAACTCACGGAGGCTCGTGCACGATACCTTGTTCTTCCTCCTCCGTTCTCTCCGTCCCTCGCTCTCCACCTCATTGTTGCTCCTTGCCATCTCTCCTTGCGCATTCCGCGGCGTATGGGCAAAGAGAAGACGACGATCTTTGGGCGTGCAAAGAAAGCGTCGGCGGCGGAGAAGGCGTCGGCGGCGAGAAGGCGAAGGGAGATCTGCGGTCGCGGTGGTTCTTCGTCGAGATCAATTTGCGAAAGGCTGGGTCGAGGAGATCGGATCGATCGACGATCAAGGAGAAGGATCTCTGGATATGGCCAACGACGGATTGATTCCTCTGGCCGTGAGACTTCACGGCGAGTGGCAGCCTCAACCGAAAGAGGGTGAGTCGTGCTTTTGGCCACCCATGTCGACCGAGGTTTTCGTTGCCACCGAGTGTATTCTTTCGAGGTTTTCTGAATTTCTTGAGGCCCAGCTCCACCATTTCCTCCGTATATCTTGCAGCGTTTGTATCTATGTGCGAAAACTTCACGGGCTGTCGACCGCCTTGGGGCTTGTTCAAGTACATCTTCACATGTCGCTCTCGGTATGAAGAAAGCAAGCCCCGGTGATGAGAAGACCCAAGTAGTCGAGATGTGTGGTGGTTTAGGAGTCAGTTGAGGAGCAAAAGTACTTTCCCAGCTATGCATTTTCCCGAGTCGATTAGGGGTTGGCGATCGACCTGGTTCTATTGCGGAATGAGGTGGCGCCGGCGGTCGACCGGCCTCCTGATTCACCATGAGTCGAGTGAACAGGCCCTCCTCCTGAAGGTTGTCCACAAGAAAGAGCTGAAGTGAAGATGCTGATGGACGCGTGGTGCAGCTGGTCGGGGACGGAGTGGTGGCATGGACCTCCGGAGGTTTTTCTTGAGGCGAATCCAGCCCCTTGATTCGAGTCACTTGCATGTGGTTGTATTGTGGCACCGAGGGCGAGACTCGCGTCCACCGGAGGCGATTAGCGATGCCGTAGTGGAAAGATGGATGGCTTCAATCACTGAAACAAGGACAATCTCGCGGATCCGGAGGATTTCTCCGCAATCGTGTGATGTCCCGATAAGGTATACTTGTTACATTTTCCGTTGTATATCATCGAGTGTGCTACGTAATTTGGTCGTTGAACTCTGTTTTGATACTTCGAGCCCTCACGAGCTATACTCAATGCCCATGGCGCTCAATTCGGCGAGGAGGGGGAAGCGGTGGAGGTGAAAGCCGGAGGAGGAATTCAGATGGCAGAGACGGCAGCGGCGACGATGATGATGATGCGAGGGCAGACGAGGACGGCGAGGATGAGGAGGAGGAAGTCGCACCACCGCGCTTGGAAAGGCGGTCAAAGCTTGTGCACGACCTGCTGCTGAGCGCGGTAAAGTCGCGGCGCGCTTGATCGACCAAACGCCTCGGACCGCTTCTCGGTGCCGGCGAGAAGGCGCCAAAGCAACGAAGGTAGTTCCGCCGAGAACAACCAAGCCTCTGCGAAAATGAAGGTGGCCATCCCCACCATCTCGGGGTAAGCGTGTTGCTTAAATCTTCTTGCCTTATACAAATTTTGTCTCTGTTGGGTATTTGAACTGGTCGTGATCTTTTGGATTTTCAGTGCTGCGACTTCCGAGACCTCGATTAAGGTTGGCGACCACGAGATGGAGGACGCCGTCACCTCAAATCCTGATCTTGTATCCTTAAATTCTTGTTCTCGGTCGGTGACTCAAGATTTCGACTTTAACTTTTCTGAAGCTCCAACTAGTGACATCATCACTCTTCCCGACGACGATGAAGAAGATGAGGAGCCATTGAGGACTAGGAGGAGCGGGAAGGCGTCTCTTGGCGGGGAAGCCCAAGGTGCGGCGGTGCGAGACCATTGTGACGGAGGAGAGGTCGGCACTTCGACATCTTGTATCTTTTGCGAATCCGTTGACGAGTCGCGACCCACTTCGTCGAGTCTTTGGACAACCTTGATCTTCACCACGCACCACGTCCGGAGGACGGTGGCGCTGCTAGAGAGGCGATCCGTCAGCGGGAATCATGATGGAGCGGTGAAGATCGCTCGAAGCGAGCCAAGCAGCTTCTGACGCCACCTCGCCCTTGAGCAATGTTGAGTTAGTCGACCACCACCGCTTACATTAGGATATGCTATCGAAACTTTTCTTTACGAAATTTATGGCAATAGCAGTCACCCACCGGGTGTGTCGATAAAAACTCCGTGTTAGCGGGGCACGCTGAGTGCACCCGTGGGTGTAATCCCCAAGGCTAAGGCCATTGCTGGCGATCGGTCTTAAACTTTACTTAGTAGATGTTGATCATTGCCGAGTGGAGCGAATGAGTTTCGAGTCCGGTGGGGGCATCTTGAGTGCACCCACGGGTGTAGTCCCAGGCGTGGTCGATCTTTGGCGATTGATTACTGATCTGAAGAAGTTTTGGTCGATTGGTCGACCCTTTTTTTTGTTGGTGGTGGTCGTCGACTCATGTTAGGCTTACTAAGAATGGGCGGTCGATTGGTCGACTCGCGCTTTTTGCTGGTTGACTTGGTGGACTATGTGTTGAATAAGACCGGTGGGGGCACGCTGAGTGCACCCAGGGTGTAATCCAGAGACTACGGTTGAATGCTTGCATTCGATTGTAGTCTTAAACGCCTAATTCTTCTTGATTCACTTTCGGAAGTGGATTATCTCGATATTTTTGTAACCGTCTCTTCGTAGAAATCTTGTGATCTTGCGACCGCTATCTTGAGCTGGAGCGAAGCATATTCAGCTCGAGTTGGACTTGAAACTGGTGCAAGAGAACTGTGGCGAAGGAGGAGACCAAAGGTATGTTTGGTGAGATTTGACGACTCTTTCCTCCTCCCACTTGCTTCAAGTTTGACTTTGCTGCGATTCTGAGGCAAGGTGAGGAAGCTCAGCGGAAGAAGGAGCTTGAGCTGTCCGAGAAGATCAAGCTTGCTGACGAAAAGCTGGCTTCAGTTGCCAAGCTCGAGCAGGAACGCCGATCGAAGGCTGCTCTAGCCATTGCTAACAAGGATCTTTGGCGAATGAAGTCGACAAGAAGAACTGACCGATAAGATCCTTCAACGGCTGGGAAGAAGAGCGAGATGGAAAGCCTCTTGGGCGACCTCGCTAAAAATTGTTTCTTAAGCTCGAAGGTAACCTTCTCCACTCGACCAATCCTCCCAACCTGTCATGCTTCCATTCATTTGTTTTTCCGACTCGGAGTTTTGTCTTTGCGAGTTACGCATAACTTTGAAGAAGAAACCAGCCACCGAGAGCGAACCTTGACCTGTCAATTCCCGGTGAGCGATGAAACGCCATGAGCGTCTTCCATTGGAGTCCGTGTTGCGGTGTTGTGGATTATCTCGCAAGATGAAGGTTGCTACGTCACGCATCGACTCGGCGCTCGGCCCAATGAGACACTCCAAAATGATCTCGAGTCATTGATGGCTCGATTGAGCGCCGTCCTGACCGAGTGCAAGAGTGGAAGAAATCTTGACTCGGTGCGGTGCGAGCGTTGCCACAATATGCGGCGTGTCCATTGCAAGGAAGCCCGAGAAGACAAGTGGCGGCTCTCCCGAGTGGCCAACACCAAAAACACGACTTCGGGACCTTCATGGAGACTTTCATTGCTGCTGCCACGCGGATCGGCGACGGGATTGATCTTGGCGAGTTCGTTGCTCCATCCAGCCCTCCACGGGAGGGTAAAAACTTTCTTTGACCTTAAATTTGCCTCGGTATGCGAGTGAAGTTGTAACCGATAAAACTTTACGGGCTTAGTGCTGAGCACTCTCGGTTACTTTAGGTGCCGACCTAAATTTGGATTGGATGTTTGGCTATGATTGCCCTTGGTTTGAGTTGCTCTTTGCGGGTTAACAGCTAATGCTTCTGCGATCGACTTATTCCTTAGGCGAGCACCGGGCTGCAGCTAAGCCCCGAGTGAAAGTCTGGCTTACCACTCGGTAGGATTTTAATAACTTAGGCGAGCACGAGCTGCAGCTAAGCCTCCGGCGGGAGGTTTGCTCTCCACTCGGTAGGATTTCTTTTATCTTAGGCGAGCACTGGGCTGCAGCTAAGCCCCCGAGTGGGAGGTTTGCTCTCCACTCGGTAGGATTTCTTTTATCTTAGGCGAGCACTGGGCTGCAGCTAAGCCCCCGAGTGGGAGGTTTGCTCTCCACTCGGTAGGATTTCTTTTATCTTAGGCGAGCACTGGGCTGCAGCTAAGCCCCCGAGTGGGAGGTTTGCTCTCCACTCGGTAGGATTTCTTTTGTATTTGTGTCGAAGCTCGGAGAAGAGGGTCGCAGTCGACCTGCACTTCGTCTTCCTTGCAATCGCACATCATATTTATGGTGTAGCTCGGAGGAGAGGGTCGCAGTCGACCTGCGCCTCGTTTTCCTTGCTAGTATATTTTATACTTAGGCGAGTCCTTGGACTGCAGCTAAGCCCCCGAGTGGGAGGTTTGCTCTCCACTCGGTAGGATTTGTAAAAAACTTAGGCGAGCAGCAGGCTGCAGCTAAGCCCCGAGTGGAAGTCGGCTTACCACTCGGTGGGATTCTCAAAAACTTAGGCGAGCACCGAGCTGCAGCTAAGCCCTCCGAGTGGAAGTCGACTTACCACTCGGTGGGAGTTGTAAAAACTTAGGCGAGCAGGAGCTGCAGCTAAGCCCCAGTGGAAGTCGGCACCACTCGGTGGGATTCTCAAAAACTTAGGCGAGCAGGCTGCAGCTAAGCCCTCCGAGTGGAAGTCGGCTTACCACTCGGTGGGATTTATAAAAGACTTAGGCGGAACGGTTCGCGCCTAAGCCACCCATTGGGGAAGTGAAAATTTTACTCGGCGCAAAATAAGGAGTGACAAAAATTATGAAGGAATTATGACATTATTACTTCAAAGCTCGTAAGCTACAAGAGTACTTTATTACAATTCTTCCGAGTGAAAAACTTTTAAGTGTAAAATGGGCGGAGCAGATCCGCATTCAAGCTCGGGGCTCATCGATATCGTGTTCGACATTGTAGAGGCGATATGCCCCATTGTGGAGAACCTTTGTGACGATGAAGGACCTTCCCAGAGGGAGCAAGCTTATGTTGCTTCGCTGATCTACCGAAGGACCAGATCCCCTTCTGGAAGGCTCGACCTCTCACATTTACGGCGTCTGGTGGCGCAAGTCTTCTTTGGTAAATGGTCGGCGGATCGAGCCATTTCCTTTCCTCTTCCAGAGGTCGATTGCATCTGGCGGCGCTTGCTCAACTTCGCTTCATTATAAAGTTCAATTAGTGGAGCATTGTGAAGGAGATCACTTTCGGTAAAACTGCTTCGCCCCATAGACCGGGAAAAAGGAGTTCTCCCAATCGACCGATTAGGCGTTGTCCGCACCCCAAAGCATCGAAGGAAGTTCGTCGACCCAAGCACCAGCCGCATGCTTGAGATCTCGCATCAAGCGGGGTTTCAGACCCTTGAGGATCAATCCATTGGCTCGTTCGCTGTCCATTCGATTGTGGATGGCGGCGAGCGTAGTCGACTCGTATGCCTTGAGAGTTGCGAAATCCTTGAATTCTTCGAGTCAAAATTCGACCCATTGTCGTGATAATCATGCGGGACTCCATATCTGAGCGTCAACTTTCGATGAAGGAAACAGCGATACCGCATCAAGTTTTTGATTGGCTTAGCCTCAATCCACTTGGTGAACTTGTCATTGCTACCAAGACATGCGTGAAACCGCTCCGACCCGTTCGCAAGGGACCGATCATGTCCAACCCCGGTGCAAAAGGCCGACGAGCGGAATGGTCTTCAAGGTCGACGCAGCTTGTGTGACATATTGGAGTAGAACGGCATCCTTCGCACTTGTCCACTATCTCTTTCGCCATCTCATTTGCTCTTGGCGGTAAAATCCAGCTCGGTATGCTTTGGCTACAATGGTCAGAAGGGCGCATGGTGACCACAGGTCCCAGTGGATATCATTGAGTATATTCGACCTTCTTACGGCGTTATGCATTTTGTCCGACTCCCATCGGACTTTCTCTATCTCTGCCCATTGATAACGGTAAAAGCTTTGGATCGACGGACGATCTGTCGAGCCTCTTCCTCATCCTCTGGGAGTTCCTTTCTCGAAATATCGCAATGTATGGAATTGTCCAATCGGGAGTGACTACTAAAACCTCCATGACCAAGTCGACCCTTCTTTGGGACCTCAACTTGATCAGTCTGTGGCACTCTTGGGTTGTGGAGCTTCCTCTGTGTAAGGATCTTCTTTGGCTGACGGAGTGTGTATATGTTCCAAAAACACGCCACTCGGAATGGCTTCCCTCTTGGACCCTATCTTGGCGGATCATCTGCTGCTGATTTTTCGATCGGGGATGTGATGGAGCTCAACCCTCAAACTTCTTTTCCAGCTTCCTCACTGCATTGCAGTATCCGGTCATAGCCGGGCTTCTCACGTCCCACTCCTTCATCACTTGATTGACCACTAGATCTGAGTCGCCATAAACCATCAGGCGACGGACGCCGAGTGAGATGGCCATGCGCAATCCATATAAAAGGGCCTCATACTCGCCTCATTGTTGGAGGAATCGAAGTGAATCTGGAGCACATACTTTAGCTTATCTCCTCAGGGGAAACCAGAACAACTGACACAGAACCATTCAGCATCTTGGAGCCGTCAAAGAACATGGTCCAATGCTCCGAGTGAACTTCGATCGGTTGTTGTTGTTCAATCCACTCGGCAAGGAAATCCGCTATAGCACAGGACTTAATGGCTTTCTTTGCCTCGAATTTGATATCAAGGGAAGAAGTTCAATCGCCCTTAGCCACTCGACCGGTTGCATCTCTGTTATGCAAGATCTCTCGATAAAGGAGCGTCGTGGCGATCGTGAGAATGATCGGAGAAATAGTGAGCAACCTTCTTTGTGGTCATGTATATGCCATCATAAGCTTCGATAATGAGGGTATCTCTGCTTGGATGGAGTCAAAACTTCGGACAAATAATACACCGGCGTTGAACTTTGAAGGCTTTTCCTTCCTCTTCCCGCTCGACCGTAAGCCTGAACCCGACAACTTGTCCGATGGCTGCAATGTAAAGCAGCAGAGGCTCTTTGCTGATTGGAGCAGCAAGCACCGGCTGGGTGGAGAGCGAGCTTTTAGCTCGGCAAGCGCTGCTTCACTTCGAGTCCACTCGAACTTGTCGACCTTCTTCATCGATCGGTAAAGAGGCGGTGCCTTTTCACCGAGTCGTGAGATGAATCGACTTAAAGCGGCCAAGCATCCATAGAAGCTTCGGGCGTCGTGCACTTTCGCCGCAGGCGTTTCATTCGGAGAATAGTGCCTATCTTCTCGGGTTAGCGTCGATTCCTCGTTGAAGCGAAAACCGGTAATTTTCCACCAGGAACTCGAATGTGCACTTGGGCGGATTGAGCTTGATATCGTACCTTCGGAGGTTGGCAAATGTTTGGCGAGGTCAGCGAGCAGGTGGAACCTTTTCGCGACTTAACGACGATATCATCCATATCGCTTCCACATTCCGACCGATCTGGTGAGAAGACACTTCGGATCATTCGCATAAATGTGGCTCCGGCATTCTTGAGGCGAATGGCATGGTGATATAGCGAAGCACCGAATGGAGTGATGAAAGCTGTTTTTATTTCGTCGGGTCCATACTGAGCGGATCGATGATACCGGAATATGCATCTAGAAAGACAATCTCTCACCCCGCGCGGTCGAGTCGACAATTTGATCGATCGCGGGGAGAGGAAAATGATCGCCGGGCAGGCCGATTAATGTGCTTAAAATCAATGCACATGCGGAGGATTTGTCCTTCTTGGGGACCATGACAACATTGGCGAGCCACTCGGGTGGTAAATCTCTCGGATAAACCCTGCTGTCAACAATCGAGCCACTTCTTCACTAATAGCCTTTCTCTTCGGGCGGCGGACCGTCGAAGATGCTCTTTCACTGGTTTCGCTGATTTGTCGACTCGGCGATGCTCAGCCAGCTCCACAGGAACACGGCATGTCGGTGGCTTCCATGCAAAATGTCCCGCTCACGGAGGAACCGGATGGCGCTTCTTCCTATTTGAGTCGAGTGTTGTGGATATGTGGGTCGGAGCTGCATCGGGTCGGTCGGATGAATATGGGCGGGCTTTGTCTCACCAGATGACTTGAATCAGCGACTCATGGCAGGCCTCTTAGACCGTAACAAATCACTCGGATCTGCTTTTTGCATGTACTCGTCGAATTCGATCGCGATACTTAGGAGTCGGCAATCTTTGAGCCCTTCGAAGCACTCTTACGCCTTCTTCCGATCGCCCGATGTGATGATCACTCCTTTGGGTCTGGCATTTTCAGTTTGAGGTACCGTAGCATGGTCGAGCCATGAATCGTGCATAGGCGGAGCCTCCCAAAATGGCATGATCGCACTCTGAAAATCCACAACCTCAAAGGTCAACTTTTCTTTGCGGAAGTGCTTGGAATCACCAAAACCACGTCCGTGGCTATTTGGCCGAGTGAGTTGGCCTTCTTCCTGGTATGACTCGTGGAAACTCATATTCTCGGCGCTCAATCGGGACATCGGAATGCCCATCCCTTTCAATGTGTCCGCATACAACAAATTCAGTCCACTACCACCATCCATCAGCACCTTTGTCGACCGAGTGCCTTCAACAATGGATCGACCACCAACGCTTGCCGCCCGAGGGTGGCAATGTGAGTCGGTGATCGACCGGTCGAATGTGATGGGTGTCAGGACCACTTCACATAACTTGGTTTGGTAGGGCAACCATATTCACCTCTCGATTGATGACTTTCATCGACTTTTACTTTCTACATCCGCCAAGATCATCGAGTGGAGTTGACATCTGGTATTCCTCCTCACTTGTCCTCTTTATCTCCGGCCTTGTCGGCTCCTTCTCCTTGTCCTTAGACCGCTTG